>VZTE01004593.1:2033599-2064758 GCA_013397775.1 Eulacestoma nigropectus
AGGAAGGAAGGAAGGGAGGAAGGAAGGGGCATGAGTAGTAGGTTCAAGAACAAATTATCAAAGAACACAGAATTTATTTAATAAAAAAATTATTACTTAACATTTATAATAAAACATTACCAGATTGCAAGTGAGGAAAGTACCAAGATATATCCCTGATGTGCATCAGTACGTATTATGTACAGGCCATAGGCTAATGATCCCTGGGTCTCAGACACTTTTTCCGTCTTTTACAGATTGGCAGACCTACCCCTCCCCTCCTGTCAGCTCTGCTCTGGGCTCTTCAGACACATGCAGTGACTTTAGTTTCAGTCCATTGGTTTGAAGTCATTCTTATTCTTGTTTGGATGTGTGGCCAGAAAGACCATATTCTGCAATCTGTTATCATGCGTCTCCACCTCTTGAAAAACAGAAAACAGGATAAAATAATAATTTTATATATATATATATATATGGCAAAAAGAACATAAAAGTTACAGTCCAGCATTCAAAAGTTAGGCAATGTCAGACTGAATTTCTCAAGGCATCCTTAATTTTGCCTCCTGGTGAATATGCATTATGATACAGCTTTAATTACAAGGTTGCATACTATTACTTTTCCCCAGGACACCTGCTTCAGCAGGGCACAGGATGGATGGTGCTCACTTAATGAGCAGCAATTCAATATGTTCTTTTATCCTCATTGCTTGGCGTTTGGCCTCAGGCCTTATTTACTGCACACTGCTCAGACTTGGTTCTAAAGACAGAATTATTCATTTTCTACTTGACTGTTCTGCAGTTCTCACTCTATCTGAACACATTACAAACTTTAATGAATCTTTACAATACCCTAGGAAGAGCAAGGTCCACTGACCTCCATTTACAGGTAGAGACCTGCAACATTTCCACTTATCCTTGGTTTTAACATTCATTTGAATTGCTTTCTCTTTCCTCCTTTCGAGAGAAACCTTCTTTTACAAGAGGTTTTCCACGTCTTATTTACTGAATGTCGTGGCTGAAAATTTTAAAAAGCAGTGCAATCTGAGGTAGCAATCCCAGATGGAAAATTTTGGTTCTTTTGACAGAGCAATAAGCTCTCTCTACAGAGTAGCAGCACTCTCTCTAGAAGGGAAAAGAGTGACAGGTGCCACTTCAGTAACAGAAGCTGTAACTTTAAAAAAAGGCTCAAACCTTCCCTGAGCAGTGCTTCCCTGGGTGTCAGCACAGCTTTGTCCAGTTCCTCCAGCTGAGCAGTTGGTCAGTGTCTTCATGGCTTCTTCCTTAATTATATAATGAACAGGTTTGCTTACAAAATCTAAACCTTATAAAATATATTTATTTTAAACCCTGGACTCTGCATATTTTTTTTAGTGATGTGCAGTTTTAAGCCACCTTTTTCTAGAAAGAAAAGGAAGGTGGGCACAAAAACTGAGTCTTCCCTCTCCTTGCTTAAACTCCTCAGTTTACCACATAAAAGTGGAGAGTTAAAATAAAGACCTGGTGATAGTATATCCTGGGCCAGTGAAATCCAAAATCCAATAAACTTTGGTGGATTTTTTGGCTTAACAAGGTGGCAGTGGGCAGGTGCTTCAGAGAGATTAGCCTCTCTAGAAATCACTGAGACAAAATGGTAGAAATGATAGCAGAAAGAATCTCTTTGTTGTATAGCTGGAAGATGATTAAAACATTGATTTTTTTTTTCTAAAGATACAAAAAAACCCCAGTTGGGAGGGTTTTTGTTTGGTTGGTTGGTTGGTTGTTTTTTTAACTGAATAAATTCAGCAGCCAAGTTGAGACTAATTGAAGAATTACTGGTATGCAAGATGGGAACCACTGAGCCTCCTGAACCAGGGAAGCACCTTTTTTAATAAGTGGAAGTTCATGGCCTGAGGTTCAAAGCCTGTATAAGAATATATTCTTTTTCTGGATTATATGAATGTACCTAGTTGGAGAGGAGGATCCACTAGGTTATGAAATAGTGTCTGTAGAGAAACCTTTTCACTCTTCATGAATGCCTATATCTGATGCTGCTGGTTTGAGTTCAGATGTGAGCTCTGATACTGTCAGGTTTAGCATTAGGACACATGAGTTTGGAAAGCAAGATTTATTTGAAAGCCATGAAAGAAATCCTGGAGAGAGGACCTCAAACCAGCCCTACCCTCTGTGGCCTTTGTGCAAAGATTTTGTAGTTGCTTTGGTTTTCCAGTGGAAGAATTCTACACTTCTCTTTTGGCATTGAGGATACGATGACATTTTTTTAGCTTTGGTAACTAATGAACACTGTCTTCTGAAATGCCACAAGATCAAGAAGAGAACTTTGGGTGAACTACATTAATCAGGACTGTATTGTTTTTCCCCTTTCCAGTTCATGGCATATTCTCATTTAGTTCACAGTTTACAGTGCAAGATAAATGGGCAAAACACAATTGCAGGAGACAGAATTTTCTTTCTTCTCTTTACTCATGCTTTTTTTTCTACATTCTCCTTCTATCCATCCTGCTCCTAGGCTTAAAGAGAAATTGAATCTTTCCCGAGGAACTGATGGAAGAAGGAAAACTTGTTTTCCTTTAAACAAATATCTATTCAAAACATTACTAAATTTTCTTAGACTGGAATTTTAATTAAAAATTAACAATAGGATAAATGTAATTTGCTTTTCAGGTAGTTCAGACTTCCAGTTGGAGCAAGAATTTCAGATGTGCTCCATCTCCTTATGTTGTGTCCCATTCTATACAAATATTCTGTTGACCATCTGCTGAACTACTTTCCAGAATGGTGGCCCATGTATTTTTGGCTTCTGTTTTTTCAGAATATTAAAATTGGAATATTAACAAAATGTTTTAAAACATTTTAAATGTTTGGAATATGAACTGCTTGGAATATTAACAAAATGTTTTAAAATTATGGGGTATGTAGCCTGCTTAGAAAATAACGTCCATTTGGGTAGTAATAGAATTTGCACTGCTTCTGCACTGTTAATTATATTATAGAGAATCACTATGGTGAAGGAAAAGGATTTTGCTCCATAAGACTTCCTGGCATTTCATTGTCCTTCATCATCAAAGATGTTCACACACAGTTCAGCTAGCAAAGCAATGGCAAAAAAAAGGGATAATGATTGACAGGAACATGGAAATTAAACAGCAACTTCATTGGGCAGGTCCTTCACTGTTCTGCTCTTCCTGTGATGAGCCTTAGTAAGTGCATGCCTCCAAAAGCAATGGGTTATTCTTAACATTGATCTCCTTCCTCTGCTTCTATCATTATTTAAATCTGTAAATTTGTCCCAGGCTTTGCCATGAGAGTTTCAGAGACTCCATTTGCAAGGAGCTCAATCTATTTTCTGTAATTTATACAGTTCTGATACCAGATATGGCTGGGGGTTTTTTTATTATTATTTGAAAGGAGAATACATTACTCTGTCACAATACTTTTTTTTTTTACCTAAGCAACAAGAAAAAGGCAGGCTCTGAGAAGGAAACGGAAAAGTTCTTGTCCTTGTACTTGCCCTCTGGGGGTGCTCCAAACAAAAAGATTCAGAAAGTACTCTGAAAAACCCAGTAAGTTCAACATCAATTACCTTCCTGTGGTGTTTTCCCCATCCTTTTGACTGGTGGCACATAATATGTTGCCAGAAAGTCATCAGTCTGGCAGCTGGGGTGTTTTTGTTTTGTTTTGCTTTGCTTTGCTTTGCTCTGCTTTTCTAACACTGATCCAGTAAATATTTGCTGGGCCATTTGTACCATCTGCCATGCAAATGTTAGTCCAAGGAAGAATGGCAGACAGGGTGGAATATCTATGTTAAAGCTCCATTTAAAGGGGAACTGCTGGTGCCAGTGGCAGGAAACTGTGAGAACAAGGAAGTTAAGCAAGAAATACCGAGCAGAAAAGGAAACAGCCCCTGCAGCTTTTCTAGAGGATCATCTGTGTCTCCACACCTCTGACCAAAAGTGGGGCTCACACATTTCACATCCTTCTCTTTCCACAAGATGCAGTGAATGTGGGAAACTAAGGACCTACATTTGACTGACTTGGCACTAGGAGAAGATAAACTGTTTTGGCTCAATTAGAAAACAGAGACTTTGCCCAACATCTGCAAGTAAAGATACAAATTTGTGTGGCTCAAAACCACTTTGGTTTCTGTCTGCTGCTCCTGTGTGCTCAGGGGCTGCTGTCTGACTCAGAAGCTGGAGGAGGCGTGATTTAGAGCCAAGTTGGGATCATCTTGGCATTTGAGAGTATTTTTTCAAACAAAACACCATAAGATGCCCTAATGTAATGAAATGCCCATGTTGACTGAGGCCAAAGAGCAGAACTTGTGATATTCTTATAAGTACCTGGGTTTTGATCCCCTCCTCAGTTGTGAGTCAGCTCCTCATTTAATAGAAGAAAAACTCATCATGTTTCTGAATACTTTTCCTTTTAATGCAACCAGCTTCCTTTTGAGTTTCTTTGTTACCCACCAGCTCATTTCAGATGAACTCTCTCAA
Organism: Eulacestoma nigropectus; assembly: GCA_013397775.1. Lineage (NCBI taxonomy): Eukaryota > Metazoa > Chordata > Aves > Passeriformes > Eulacestoma > Eulacestoma nigropectus. The sequence goes on from VZTE01004593.1 coordinate 2,038,069, forward strand.
AAAAAATTTTAAAAAAGGAGACAAGCAAATAAACCTTCCTTTTGTTTGACCTGCGATACAGAGAGAGGGGAAAAGACCATGATATCGATTTTCAGATGCCATGTACTTCACGACAGGTCAAGTCAGTGTACAGTAAAATGCATAGATCTGTGTAACACAAAAGGAAACAATAAAAGGTGATTTCCTGGGCATCAACCACTCACTGTTAGTGTTGCTGCAGCTATACAAAACCCTGCGTAGTCCTGTTGCTTGACCTTCAATCACTGTAACAATGATGCGTGGTTAGAAAAGCACCAAATTTCACTTTCTTCCATTGTAGCATTTTCCACCGGCATTTGTGATAGGAATGATTGCTGTCAGAGAAAATTAGGTGCCAGGATGCTTGGACAAAGCATCACAGACATCCAGAGTGTTAGGAAATCACATAAACAAACAATGTCATGGCCAGTGTACATTAATGGAAGAATGATTGTTTCAACAGGGGGAAATAAAAACAACCCTCAAAACAGAAAGCATCTTTCTCCTTTGGCAAAGTGATGAAATGGTTATCAGTGTTGTTCTTATTAGTGATTCCTGATCATATATTTCCAGCTAATATCAGATGCATTTTTGCTATTTCTGGTCATTTTTCTTCACTGTGTCAAAACCAAAAGGTTTCATTTTTGCAACTATATGCAAAGTACCAACATTCTAGCTCAGCTCAAGTCTGACAAGTGTTCACAGATAAAGGGACACCAGTGAGCTCTTTTGTTGTTTCAATAGAAGGTAAAACCAAAACCAACTAATCCTTCCTATTGGAAGAAAATATAGCAAATCAGAGTTTGGAAAGCCAGGGCTGAATGAACTTACTTGCTTTGATTGTATAAACAATAAAATTATTTTCCATATGCTTGATTGCATTGGGTTGATAATTCTCATTTTGTATGCACACGACAGTGAGAGAGAGGTTTCATTTTTTCTTTCCCACCCATTGTCTCAGTGAATTTACTGATTCCCTCAAATCTGAAAAACACCAATTATACTGTCAGAAGGGAAATCAGGATGGCATTTCTTGCTTCCAGATTTCCTTTGCTGCCATGTAGGTTATGCTTGCCTGTGTTGGAATGGAGAGTGCTGTGTGCTGTATCAGTGACGGAGTTGCTGTTGTGGATTAGCAAAAAGACAGTGATGTGAATGAATCTGAAACTGTCATCTTTTTATTGTTTCATGAGACAAAAGGTAATTTTTAACTCAGTCCCAGGTGTCACTCACATGAGTTCAGTGTTCTCTGCAGCACCATCCATTTGCTACCTTCACCCAGCCTGAGGACTGGGAAGCCCAACTCTGGGAAGTGGAAAGCATACATTAAAAATAATGAACACTTGTTTTTCAGCATTCCAGAGCAATTTTTTTCAGTGATGTATATGTGTAGGCTTATTTATTTCAATTGAATTTTTTTCTGCTCTTTGACCTTCATAATAGATATAGCAGCTATCAAACATTAATTGATTCATTACAGAAGTATTGATTAATCACAGGCATCGAAGAAGGTCAGCGCCCAGATGATTCCAATTTTAATTCCAAATGATGCTTTTCACTATCTTGATTTAGTGAGCTTGCACTATATTCTTTGTCTCTAGCTACGAGAGGGATGCATCTTCCTTTCCTCTCAAGCTGATTGACAGTCACTTTCAGGCAGGAGATAGCAGCTGTAGCAAACTCTCATTCTTGTCTCCCTTGTTTGCCCCAAGTGAGATGAAACTATATAAAGGGAGTTTATTCTCCAAGATCAGTAGAGCTGAGACTTGAGGCACTTGGTTCTCTTATGTGCCACAGGACTGCTGACCCTGAATTTTTCAGAGACAAAATTCCACATGCTTTTCTGAAAGGAATTTAAGTTTTGGAAAAACTAAACATATTTCTGAAAGTACTTGTCTAATGACCAGATGTAGCAAAATTACTTTCATAAAGGCCAAATTGCTATGTTACAATTTGCAGTGTCACTGCTACTGGGACACTATAGATGTATGCAGTGCTTAAAAGGGCCTGCATAATTTAGTGGCTCACATATATTTTATTTCTCAGAGCAATTGCCTGTTGCCTGGGGGAGAGGAGAAATTTACTATATTAAGCAATAAATATAATGTGTAATTGTGTTTAAATGTAAACTCATATTTTCATGTTTTTTTTTTTTTAACTGGTCACCCTGAAGGTAGTAGTTAATTACAAATAATGGCTGGACATCAGGAGTGGCTATGAAATTCTGAGGCATGCCTTGACATACAAAATCTCTTGGTTTACAGTGCCTGCACATGCCAGTTTTTCATTTCCTCACTCTTTTCAAATATCTAAGTTGGGCATGAACTGAACAACACATTATGTCAGTTACAGACCCCCACAAGATGAAAAAGCATCAGAGCATTCAGCCATGTCAAAGAGAGATGTATGTCAGGAAAGACAGTGTTGTGAGGGTCAGGTAGGGTGTTTGGCATTGGCTCTGTGCCTGTGCCACTTCTGCATGCTTGCTTTGTTTTTCAGACAGATGGACCTCAGCACAGCTTTGTTTAGGACAGACTCCAACATTTATATTCTTCAGGTATGTTCTCACTCTCTGAAGTTGTCATCTTGGGGTTTGGGAAAAGTCACTACCATTATTCACAATGGGAGTAGCTGAAGTGTGGGAAGGTTTCTCCTATTCAGAGAGTACCTGCTATCCACCATCACCATCATGGAGTTTTTAGAGGTTTGCATGCTTGCCTTCTCTGGTTGGGCCATGCAGCAAAGCAATCTCTTGCCAACAGCACAGAACTTTGGCTGAGTGCCAGTCCTGGACTTTTCCAAGAGTTGTGCTTCCAACATTGAAGGTAAAAAGAGAGAATTGCAAGACTTCTGGCTCAGTTCCTTTGGTGGGGGAAACTCAGGCTCTGGGACTGATGTGCCAGAACAGAATGGGGTTTTCCAGATGGCATGCCAATGCAGAGAAAGGGGCAATTTGTACTATGTCTTCATGGAGTAAGTTAATTGAGTTAGGTTAAACAGTAGTATTTCTCAGACTATTCTGTTTCCTGATATTAATCAAGTATAATTAATCTGTATGTAAATATTATAATTATGATGGAAGACAAAGATACGTGAATTGCAACTAGCTTAATTTTTTTTTCTGAAAAATCTCTTGAGAAATAAGTTCTTTTTCTAGTGGTTCATTTGTTTATTTTCTTGAAAGTCAATTTTCATTCATGCCTCAGAAGATTGGGGAAGGTGACTGAAACAACTTTTGGCATTTTTTTCTTTATTCAGTATTTTTGCCTTGATTGAATCTAGTCAGCGAGCAAGCCACAGGTGACTCAGAGGATGGCTGGATGGAAGCTGTTGCTGGGAGGAAGTGCTTCTGAAGGATGGGAACAGGAGCTTCGTGTAAGTACAACTACTCACATCCTGGTGTGTCCGAAGCTCTGGGCTTCAATCTGATACATATTGCAACCTGCAAGGCAGATCTTTTAGCAACTGATGGAATTTGTTAGAGTATGACAATGATGACATTTGTATTGGCATCTGTCTAGCAGCAAATATTTTAGTTTAGTGCTAAGCATGATCAAGCCAAACAGGAATTGATTATAAACTCAAGTCAATATTTTGCTGGCAAAAGTAAAGCGTTCAGTGAGAAAAAAGTGGCCACTTTTCAGCAAAACTTATTGTAATGTATTATTAATGCAAAGATGATCAGATAAAAACTGGAACTTGGCAAGCTGTCAAAAACTCAGAGTGAATCAAAAATTTATAAAACATTATTGAGTTAAAACAATCCTATTATAGATCCTAGCAATCATTTTTGCTGAAGCACGCTCCTTAGATTATTTTACTGTTGAGACATTAGTATACAAGGATTTAGAGCGTTGAAGCTTCCCCCTCTCTCTCTCATTCTCTCTCTCTTTTCTTTTTCAATGGCATAAAATTAAAAATGAAATTTACACAGTAAATTATTTAGCTCCAGTTCACATTTGGATTGAATAAGAACAATAGAGTTTAAAATAATAGCAGTACTTTTTCCTTTATGGATTGTATTTTGCTGACTTACATGAAAAATTACTGCTATTACATTCAAGCAGAATAAATTGCTTTATGAAATCTGTAAACTTAATTTGTGCATGCACTCAAGCACTAGCTGCAGACATGATGCTTTCAGGAAAGAAAATAACCCTGGTGAAATTCTTCTTCGTCTATGGATTTTTTTCTGCTTGTGAATGTTTTAAATTTTTAATATCTGTGTCATTCTTAAACATGAGATCCATTTTTCCCAAATTCTGGGCAGTGACACTTGGTGGATACATTCTGAAATGGGTGCCTATAACTGTCCATATATCTGAGCATCTGTCCCTTTTTGTATGGGGATTTCTAAAGTGCCTACATCACTCTTGCATTTAAGCTTCATTTTTCCTGGAAATAGCTTAAAGCAAGGGATGTCTTGAAATATCAGCTCTTCTAGATTTCATCTTTGTCTTTCTCACTTAGGAGTAGGCAATTTTTGTCCCCTAAAAGTGAGGTCAGCCCTGAAGGTTTGTTAATTTGAAGCAATGTATTTCTGGAATAAGGATAAAACTTCTCTTTCTTTCTTGACTCAGATATCTCAGAGCAGAACTTGAGCTTACCAGCAGGTCCTGTCAGTCATAGATACTGCAATATAACTGCCATAAATGCATTGAAGGGGTGAGGTGTTATATGTAGTTTCCTTTGCTGAGTTTTTGTCAGACTGCCAGCTCTTTCAATTTGTATTCATAAATTAATTTTTCTAAGTGATAGAGTAATAATTGTACATTACTTATTATAAAAGTAATAATATGCTTTGTAATAATTGACTTTCAGCATAGAGGAAAGGTGTTTAGAAGGGACCTGGAAGATCTTTCTTTTAAGCAGCATTTCTCTGAAAACTGAGGCACACCATCCCAGGAGAGCGCTGGCAGGCACAGGTAAGGCTTGTCTGCGGGGCGCAGCACAATTCCCAGACAAAATGCAGGAAGCCACGTCGGCATGATGCTGCTACTGAGCTGATGTCCCAGCTTCCCCAGCTGGCTGGCGAGCCATCCTCAGCACCACACTAGCCACGGGCTCCCAGCATCCCACCCTGGGTTAATACAGGCTGCAGGCTCAGACTGCAAACAGAGCTCACCAGGATTTGCCTGCCTCCCACTGTGCAGAATGCATTGTGTTCTCCCTTTAGCAGTGTGGGGAAAATGAAGACTCTTTGTAGGTATTTGAATAATTGATAATCTTAAACTGAAATAGATTAAGCTTTTCTTCATTTACAAGCTCACCTAAAGTCTGAATGCCAGAGCAGCTTTAGTCTGCTCAGAGAATTAATGTAATGAAATCACAGTTGATACCATGACCCATGAATTGTTATTTTTAACTTGACATTTCTTTCACGTCACTGCAGATGTTTTGAGGAATAGAAAATAAATGAAATTACTGGGTTCTTTCTTTTGAACTAACAGTCAATTGTCAGGTTTATCACGTTACAATGGTAACAGCAATTTCCTGAAGTGATTTTTAATGGATAACAGTACACATCAAGTTATGATCTTGTCATATGTGAAAACTAACCAGGGTTAAGTTTCATCAATATTTGAATAGAAAACTGAAGAAATTCCTGAAGGCTAAAGAAAGCTTTGAGAACAACAGGTTATTAGGAAAAGATAATAACAACCGGAAAACGTATTGCTGCTGATTAAAATTAATTTACCATACTGTTTTCAAAAAAATTAATGTAATTGCAGCTGTTTATGCAAAATAGGGATGATGAATTTGTAATTAAGAAGAAAAGAAATTTTAAAAACAGTCACACTTACTTCATTTACATGTATGTATGTATGTGTGTATATATATATATATACACACACACACACGATCAGTTTCATATTCTCCAGTCTGATATTTGTCAGGTGAAAATGCCACACTGCAATTATACACATACACAAGCAGAGGTAAGTTCTGCTGTTTTGCCATTACACAGGATCTAACACGTAACTAGTAGTTTAAGATCAACAATATAAAATTTTACAGTGATACAGTCCAAAAAGCTGGTTGCTTCCTGGCTCCCATTATGCTAGCATCTGGCAAACATAAAAAAGAAACTATGCCTAGCTTTCTCAGTCAGACAGAGCTAAGGGGACTGGAAATGGACTGTGGAAACAAAGAGATGAGTAGTTGACTTCCACTAATTTAAATTAATTACAATTTTACTCATTTTAACTATGCTGAATAAGGGCAAGAGGGTAAGAGCAGCCACAAAGGAGAAGAGAAAAAATCTTAATGCATGGCATTTTAAGATACCTAAGTTTAGGTGGCTACATGAGTGTCTTCATCTGCTCTGGATGTCTAAGCTTCTACTGTGGTCAGTGGATATTTAGCTGAGACAGGGGAATCAAAAGAGCCATTCAGCTCATATACCAAGAGGTTTATCAGCCAGATTGCTCCCAGAGACAGTGGTAAGGGTATGGAAAGGAACCTGATCCTGCACTGTAAGGGACCTATTCTTCGAGTAAACCATTTTACAGAGTACTGTAATCACCTTCCTACCTGAATGCTTTGCTTTGTGACATTCAGCGCTCTTAATTTAAATAAATTCTTAGTTGAGGCAATGTATGTGTGAGGTAAAATCTACGGTGTGGCTTCGGGATCACAGGCTTTCCTCTTCCTCTGTGAGATGAAAGAGATACAGCTCAACAACACAAATCTTCCCCCACCTTTTCACAGCGCAGCTGTGAATTTCTGATTTGAGTGTAACTTTTCATATTTATTATTGTTTTCATATTTATTATTTGACCTATATTTTGTCTTTTTGGGACTTCTCACTTGAATGGCGCTCCACGCATGTAAACTTAAACAGTTTTTTTTTATTCAGGCTTTCAAAAACATGCTTTGCTCTCGTCATCTGAACTCAGCACCCGTGCTGATCGAGTGAGCAGAAAACAATCTCCTGGAGTAATTTAAGATCTTTTCTCTAAATGATGTTGCACCAGTTATCTAATGATGCATGAAAACGACATAAAACTGGAAATGCTCTTACCGATGTTTCTGTGTAATCACAACATTAGAATGTCAGATCTTTGGGCTTAAACTTTTTGAGTGACATAGTATAGTTCACTTGTATCACTTGATGCTCAGGTGTGAGTCATCTCCCTTCTGCATAGTGGGTGGCTTTAAAGCCGTGACAAGATTGTAGCTGTTGGCTTTCTCAGATGCTGTTTCAGGATCAAGAATAAGATTTTTATTGAGCAGAAGAGTAGTTGCGTGGCCAGGGCTATCCTCCAACATCTGAGGTTAATCTCGTTTCTCTCCATTTTCTACCTGTACTGCAGATAAAGTGGATTTTTCTACAAGTGCTGTTTCCACACATGGATACCACCAGCCATGCCATTATCTCCGAGTTACCTAGAACTGTATTGTAATTTCTTGAATGATCGTGCTGGGCTTGCTCTCTCCTTCCCCATTCTGCTCCCATCTGTGCTGCTTGGCTGTTATCTGTGGCTCTGAGCTGTAGAAGGAGCATGCCATGGGACTCATGAGAAGAGCCTTCAGCTTATTAGCATCTCAGCCAGTAAAGCATTTGATTCCAGAGGGGCACATCAGTAAACCTCAAGGAAGATCTTGTCTGCATAAATATCTTTTTGGCTATTAATAATGTTGACCAGCCCACAAAACTATCAGTAATAAGAACTACCAGCTGCATCTGAAGCCCTGGTACTTTAAAAACCTTAAAAAGTCCTTCAGTGTGTGGTGACACATTATCACAAATAAGCTCATCACTAATACAGCGTTTGGTGACTACTACCTCAGTGTGATTCACTAGAGTGCTGGGTAATGTGTTGCTTACTTTTGTTAGTTTCAAAAGAACAACTGTAATAATCAATTATCAGCAGGCAGTGATTTCCTCCATGTTCAAATACATCAGTTGCCAGTTGCTGTCAAGCTCTGCTGGGTGCATCGCAAATGGTCATAGCTTTCCAGTGTTTCTATCTCTGGTACTTTGCACAGTGGCAATGATTTCTGACCATTTTTACTCTGTGCATTCATGTCGGCCCAATAAAGTCTACTTGTTGCCCAGTCTTTTGCATAGTGTCATCTGAGGTGTCATCGTGAATCTTTTCAGGCTCCTGATGCATTTTAATTGGAGCCTCTGTCTTCCCCTCTTTCTGCATTTGCTCTTTCTCTCAGTCACCTCTGGGTTTTTTTCCATTCTAAAAGTCTCTGGTAGTCAAGGGAACTAGTTTCTGTGCAGCCCAGTGTGAGCTTATTATTTCTTTTAAAGGACTCACTGCATTGTCACTCTTAGTTTCTCCGTTTTCCAACTCCCGTGTTTTGCAGATCTGGTAACCATTACAGCAGTGTGTGTGTGTGTGCTTGTTCATTCAAATACTTTTCTTTGGCTTTTTGCTTCATTTTTTTCCATTTTGCATTTTGTCATTCTTTGAAACTAGTCAGTTTTTTATTTCACATTTGAGGTGTATTTTTATAATTCTAACACTGAGCATGGAACTCACTGTGGCACAAAAGACAAAGTTTTGTCAAGAATCTCCCTTTATTCACATTATATAAGAGCAGCCAGATCAAGTTGAAAAAAAGGTCTATCCAGCCCAGTGTCTTACCCCTGGCAATGGCTGACAGCAGATGCCAAAGGATGAGTTTGAAAAGCTGTTGGCCATCTATGATAATACTAAAATATTCTCCAAGCATTCTACAAGTTGCAGGTCAGTGGTTTCACAAACCAATGCACTGAGGGGGGATTTTGGGATGGTTATACTATTTATTTATTTCACAATTCATTACCCTCAGAAAAAAGGTATTCTCTTCATTGGACAGGTTGCATTTTGAATCTCTGTAAGCACTTATGTAAACCCCCAGCAATGTGAAGCGAGAAATTCCACAGCTGAAGTATAAGTCATGTGAAGAACAACTTACTTTAAATGGACATACCATCCCTGAATGCCTATTGATGCTTTCTTGTTCTTGTAGAGGAACAGACTGCAAAGTCTTTCTGAAATGGTCTAACCCTGATAATTTCATAATCTTTTGCCTCTCTCAGTCATTGCTTTTCAAAGCAACATGTTGTTCTCCAGTTTGGTCGTTGCTCTTTTCATTATAGTTCCTTATGCTGGCAATTTGGTTTTTTGATCATAACTCTTCCTTGCTGAGATTTTCAAGGAATTCTCTACTTATCCACTAGAAGCCTGGGATCTCGGTCCTGAAGGGTAATATCAGACAAAATGGTCCAATTTTGTTTTAGAAGTTTTTCCTCATTGTACCTTTCTCTCCATTGAGTTATGATGCCCAGTCATTCAGCTTTAAGAGGTCCTTAAACTTTTTTCCACTGTTGGTCTTCAACTTTCTGACCCTGAACAACCCAGTATTCTCAGTAAACTTTGCCACTTCACTGTCCACACTCTGTTTCACAGAATTTTAAGAGTGTGTTAAACAGCATGAGTTCCAGCATGGTCCCCGTAGGACTTACCTGGTGACCTCCCTCCACTGTGAAAATTGGCCATTTACTCTTACCCTTTCTTTCAATTGTCTAATCAGTTGTTTATTCATGCAACAACTTTTTATCCCACACCCATCTATATACTTTAGGAAATTTTGTGGAAGAACTTTGCTGAATGACTTTTGGAAACCCACATAGACAGTATCAGACAGATTTCTTTCATCCACGTGAATGAAATAGGCAGTTTTTAAAGTGTGAATAATCTGACCTATTTTCCAGTCACCTACATTAGGATAAAAAGAAGCTACCCCTGGAGTGCTTATTCACTCCACTGACTTGAGAGGGACTCTAGACATACAACTACTGGCTTCAGAGAGCTTTCCACTAGACACCTGCCTTTGTGTACAAAATGTGTAAGGAAATATGTCTACAGCTTCCTGTCCCACAGATTGTTTATCCCATAGAATCCCATAATTACTGTCCCACAGAATTAACCTCTTCTCTCCTAGACCAGTTTTCTTAAATAGTTCTTGCCCCGAGACCAGTTTTCTGAAATATCTCTTGCTCCAGATTCCATCCATTTGCTTCATTTTTTTTGGTTGTTTTTCTGATGTTATGCATTAATTTCCTTTGAATGCTTACCAAAATGGACAATTCCAAGGAAATGTCATGGTTTAACCCCATCATCAACCACACCCCACACAGCCACTCACTCCCTATACCACTCCAGTGAGACGGGGGAGAGAACAGGAAGAGTGTAGCAAAAAATCATGGGTTGAGATAAAGATGAGTTAATAGGTAAAGCAAAAGCTGGTGAGCAAGAAAAACAAAACAAGAAATGCTTTTACCACTTCCCATGGGCACGCAAGTGTTCAGCCGTCTCCAGGAAAGCAGGGCTCCATCATTTGGGAAGAGAGAATCATAGAATATTCTGAGTTGGAAGGGACTATCAAGGATCACTGAGTCCAGCTCTTAAGTGAATGGCTTATACAGGGATCAAGCCCTCAACCTTGGTGTTATTAGCACCAGGCTCTAGCCAACACCATCATCCCTCTTTCCTCCCTCTTCTCCCAAATTTATATACTGAGCATGGCACCATATGGTCTCGAATGTCCCTTTAGTCAGTGTGGTCAGCTGTTCTAGCTGTGTCCCCTCTCAAATTCTTGAACACCCCCAGCCTTCTCTCTGGGGCTGCAAGAAGCAGAGAAGACCTTGGCTCTATGCAAGTGCTGCTCAGCAGTAACTAAAACATCTCTCTATTATCAGCACTGGTTTTGGCACAAATCTAAAACAGCACCATACCAGTTACTATGAAGAAAATTAACTCTACCCCAGCCAAAACCATCACAGCAGAACAGGGAAAACTACTGGAGAGATGTTAATAGGGCTTTTAAAGGCTGAATCATCCATACACCTGGGCACAGAAGAAGAAGCAGGATCCCAAGACACCTCCTTTATGCCCTCAAGGGTTCCCATCTGGCCACCTGTCACACAACGCTGTCTGAACACATGCACTTTCCATTACTTAATGTTTATTTTCAAAACTGTGGAGCTTGGTTTTACACTGTATTTTTGGTTTCTTTAGCTTGTGTTTTTTCACAAAGACTAATTTTCTTTCAGATTGACCATTTTCTACAAATGAAAAGGTACAGATTCACATGTTCAATATCTTGCTTAAATATTTCATCTGCTCATATAAATTGAGAGAAATATTGATATTTTTGTCAGATACTCTTATTGTAATGGAGAAATAACCATTTATTTAATTCATCATATTACTCTAACAACCTAATACAGGCAATTTGACCTTATGAATATGTTTTCTGTAGAGGATTGAGAGTTTCTTTATTCAAAGGTTTCTAACAGTTTTTTAGAATTAACCCAATCAGTTTTCCTTTGTGTTAAAGATATTAATTATTAGAACTCAGGTAGATGTATTTGCTCTGTCTGTTTTTAGCATAGTAATCCAGATTTATGTTACAGTTTGGTTGGCTGCATTTCTACTGATAAAGAATTAGTGTGGGATAGCTTCTTCTTCCTTCTGGTCCACTCTCTGTAGTGTTTTTGTTTACCTAAGACTGCCTGCTTATTTATATTTTCTTTTCCTTAATCTGCTGAGTTTATTATTTAGTATGATTAATTCTAGAGTATTTTCTTCTGTTTCCCAGATTATGTAGTAGCACCTATTTCAAAAGCTTACTGGCAGTTTGCGATTAGAAAATTTTAGTCTGAATGAGCTTAAAGTCTTACATATTATTCTTTTAGGCAATCACTACAGCTGTCTTTCTTGATTTAGACTAAACGCCTATAATTTTACAGCTAATTAAATTAAATCTTTGAATGCCTTATCTCTAGACTTAACTATCAGACCACTTTAGAAATATGAATATTTTAGGGGGTTAAAATTAGATGATTTATAGTAATGTATCTGGGGATTTTATTACGCTTCCTTTGAAATACATAACATTATTTAATTCCAGATTAATATGTCTAGCAGCAAGTTCCTCAGTATTTCTGACTTATTCTTTAAGCCCTTGTTCTACCATCTGGGTACTGTTGCTTTTGCCTATGCTTCCAGACCAGATCCATCAAATGTCACTTATTTTTGGCCTCAGCCCTGCTCTCTTTCATAGTGATGTTTGTCCCTCCCATGTTTGAATTAAGGTGTTGAGCCTCTCTTCTGCTTTTGAGCCTCAGCAATGGCTGTGGAGCCCAGGTCTTCTACTGAGGCGTGCCTGGCATGGGGGACTCCTTGCTGGAATAGCCATCGGTGCAGGCCACCAGCATCCAGCAGGAGGACCCTTTCTTTGACAGGGTCATCCCTGTGGTTACCACCTGGGGTATCTGTCACTTTCTACTGCTTCCCACATGCACAGGACATGATGCAAAGTGCCACCACATTGCCCCAGCCTAAGATGGTTCCCCAGAGCAGGAACAGCTCACACTAATGAGAGGGTCACATAGGGATAGATGTGCACAAACACAGCTCATCACATCCAATTTCTGCTTTTTTTGACAAAGCAGGCAAAGGCTGGAAGACACGGAGGCCGGTTGTGGTCATGTATGTCACGGCAGAAGTGGAGTCTTGGAAAGATGGACTTACTTCTTCTCTGTTCCATGGGAAGCATATGGCAGACTGGGGAGATAAACCCAGATCTCCCAAATGCCCAAGAGTGCCTTAGCTGTAAGACTGAATGTCTCCACTGTGGTGATGAACTGCTTTTCAGATGAGTTGCAAAGCAGTTAGCTTGCTCCTCTGCAGTCATTAAAGATCCCACGTTTGCTTTTCATGAGCTTCCAGTAGTGTTACTTAACGGAGTATCCTGGCTGCAGTCCAGCCTGGCTTACTGTAGACCACATCTCTAGACTTCCATCATTTCAGCTGTGTAGCGTAAATCATCTCACTCAGCACTGCTTATGTTGCTTAAGAGTTACAAAATCTTGCCCCATAGCCACTGCAACGCCATGAAGTAATCCTTTTATATAAATGCTGTATGCAAGTTATAGTCTGTCTGTCTGTGTTTCCTGCATTTCTTTCACTCTTTTCACTATTATTGTTACAGTGTAGGTTCACACATAACGGCATGTACTAAGGAACGCTATGGAATGCCAGTCTTTTGCCCTGGACTTGAAACTGATTATATACACAGATGTCAGGGTCATGTTTCAATAACATGTATTTTGGAAAGTCTGCATACAGACAGAAAGGGATGAAAAATTGTGATTGTTTTTCTGACTCTCAGACAGAGTCCTTACAAATTTCTGAGCACCTCTTGAGAATTTTCTCTTCGTTTCCATATTAAAGCAGCCATAAGGTCTGAATTAATCTTTCTTTTCTGCTTGATGGTCCTTTCCAGACAAGTCATACTGTAGTCGGCACCTCTCTGGTCTATACAGGTTTGCCCTCTACCACAGGCACGCGCTCCAATAGCCCGAGAAGCAGCGACTACAGGAGACTTTCTCTGAGGGCAGGTGCGGATCTCTCGCACTGAGGTGAAGTGGCCCCAGGAGAGATACCTGTAGGACGCGGTGGCAAAGAGAGGCTAGGAGGCGAAGGGCTGCGAGAGAGGATCTCCCCAAGCTCTCCTTTATTGAGTCGAGGGACAAGGGGTCCTGCCGGGAGAGGTTGGAGGGAGAACTCCAAGGATCTGAAGGTGTGCAGGGTCTTTTAAGGGAGGCGAGAACTGGGCAGGGGAAAGGGTCACAACCAATGGGAGAGGGACAAAGGGGAGGGTACAGGGTTTTGGGATCCAATAAAATTAACTGGGGGGAGGGTACAACGAGCAACAACCAATGAAGTCTCAAACTAAACAGAACTTTCCAGAAGGTGGGGCAGGTCCTAGACTGAGGTGCCGCCCTCAGACGTCCCCTCGAAGGAGGAGTCTCCCGCCTCTGAGGCGGAGTCCCCATGATTGGCAACAGCCACAATAGCCGATGGACCTCCCACATCATACCAATGTTAATGAAACATTGTAGATGTTGCTGTAGATGTAATCCTGGCGCATTCATACCCAGTAGTTCTCTTGTGAAGTTTCCTAGGTTTGACTGGCCAGCCTAATCACAAAACAAAGTTCTATATGGTCAATGGCTTCCACTTTTCTATTTTTTGCTACTGGGGCAAGGCTGTGTTTTCAACACTACTCTTCCTTAGGGAGGTAGTGCAGGAAACAAAAGCCAACACAGGTTACAGCCTCCTTGCCTGCAACCCACACCAGCCACACCTTAGGCCAGCATCGACCAATTGACTGCAACATGCATTCCAACCCCAGAACTGGTTGCACCCTTTGATTTTTTTTGTAGCTTTGTTTTTAAAGTACATCATGGCCATTTTATGGAAGTGTTGACTCCATCTGACTGTTATATGTATTCTGCTCTTAAGTACCAGGAAGATATTCATGAGCCCTCTTCACAAGCTTTGCCCGTATTCCATGCAGAGACTTTTGCCTTCCTCTTCTTGAAATAGCATTCAGGTTTAACTTGAGTTTCCTCCATGGATTTTTTTTCCCATTCTATTTTTATGCACTGATTTCAAAGCCAGAATAGTTCTTTTTCAGATATGCAAAAAATTCTCAAAGCACAAGACCATCAGTAGACTTCAGTTGCTTGTCTTCTTTTCAGTTAAGACTGTACAGTATGTCAACACCAGCCTTGTCTGTAAAACCCTGGGTATGGTGAGCTGGTTTAGATTACCTAATTTTATTGCCTTCATTCATCATTCATAATCCATTATAGCATTTCTGTATGATATGACTGCAATAACATCTTAGACTTGATTAGAATATTAATTTTTTCTCAGAGTTATTTCTTTCCTGGGACAAAGATTTTGAAACTTTTCTGCATAAGAAGTGGTTAGGTTTTTTTTCTTATTATCCTTTTCCAAAAGTATTTCCTACATTAGCTAGAAGTGGGAATTAATATTTGATACCTCTCAATAGGTCTTTTAACTTTCTAAAACTCAGACAAAGATGCCATGGCATTGTCAGTTCACCTTTTTGATATACATCCTCAAAAAATTCCTAAAAATATTCATTTCTGTCAAATAAAATCCAACATTTGTTATATATACTCACAGGAATGTACTCTAGAAATTGCAATATATAACCAACTTGAGAAAATTAAGTTGATCAGTACTACCACTATATTATCAAAGCTTGACTTTAAAAAAAGTCACTAAAAAGAAAGGCCCAGAAAACCAAAACATAAATTCTGCTTGTCACGTTCCTGTGTTATTGGCAGATGCCCCAGGCAACTCTGCTTTCTCTGTCTCAGATAGTGAAATTATTACCCTAGAGCACAGTGTCTGAAGAGCTCTCAGGGCTCAGAAAAACTCCAGGGCAGCAGGCATGTTTAATAGGGATGTGGGATGACTAGGGCAAGGATTTCCAAATCTCACCACCTGCAGTTCTCTTTTATTGGAAACCTGAACATTTGAGTGCATGTTTCAATTTTAATACTTTCTCCAACTGGCTGAAGGGGGTAACGAGCAGTTTAGGGCAGTTGGCACAAACAAGTCTGTCTGTCCTTTTGTGCCGTTTGTCCTCTCAGCAAAACAAGCCATTCTAAAAGCCACGGATGAGCATTGGCCCTTGTGCCAAGTAATGGCAAAGATTTACTCTTAACACCATATTTCTTCCATCCACTCTTTTTCCTCTGTCCTTCCAGAGGATATAGTTCTGCTTTCTTCAATCCATGTCCAGTAATTTGTGATGACACTGGATACCACAGTGGGGAGCAAGCGTGACCCTACCGCAGGACTCTGGCTCCTGCCTAGCAACAGCATCCACTGGTGTGCTGGTCGTGTGCTCTCCCTCCCCTTGCTGGAAGAACAAATGCTAATATTCTTCACATGCAACTCCAGAAACTGAATAATAGGAGCTGACCTGACCATAAATGCCAGGATCACAAAGTCTCAGGAGTTTAGTGGCTGGCATAATGCATCATTACACTGGTGAACCAAAACTCCTTGCTTGCTGTTCGCAGCCACATTAAATATGAATAAGAGAAATAAACAAACCACTGAAAAATAGTCTAATTAAATTGTGCAGTGAGAGAGGCCCATGGCTCTTAGTGCTTTTAATTCCCTATGAAATAAAAATAAAAGCATATTCTCTTTCCTTCTTTTTTGTGACATTTGTTAGCACACAGAAAGGCTAAAAGCAGCTGGTGTTGGCTTGCTGTTAACAAAGGACTTTGACCTGTGAATTTGCCTGCGAATGACTTTTGCAGGGTTAAGCAAAGCATCTGCAGGACCAAAACAAGTCTTAAAGCAACAGTGAGTATAATCAAACTTCATTTGTGTGCCCACTGATCTCTGCTGCAGAATAATCCCTGCTACCTGGAGAGGTCCTTTGCTCTCTGGCCTAGGAAAGGAGAGGAGTCAGGGGCAAAGAAGACACAGCAAGACATGCTGCCACTGTTCCAGTGCCTCTTCTCTGTCCAAGCTGAAGACTAGGCTCAGCTGTAAGCACGTCCTTTGGGAGTCAGCATTACTACTCACAGGCTGAAAGATAAGTGGGTGCCTAAGTGCTGTGTAAGCCAAGGTCTAATTGGGAGCTCTTGTATCTCTTCCGTACAAAGCATTTCCTTCACATGTTTTACTAAAGTTAAAAGTGAAACACTATAAGCAGCACTTACAGTCTTTTACTTTTCAGTGCTCCTTCTCACTTGAAGGATCCATAAAACAACTTTCTTTAGCTCTAGTCATCCGCACTTGTCCCTAAAGGAGAAGTACCTATTAAATTTTTTATGATGTGTAAACAAGCACATTTCCTTTAAAAATGACAGTGTTTTCACAAACAAAGCCCCAGTCCTTGGATTTAGCTCCAGAGAGGTATTTCATGGAAAACACCTTCCAGTCACTCTGCTTCTGATTACAGTGGCAGATCTGAAATATGGCCACTTGCCACGTAGGCCTCCAAGCACTTGTAATATCCCCCTTCTCCCAAATCAAATGCATTTGAGTTTCTTTGCCTCATAGAATTCAGGAGCTTTTTTTGGGGTGAGAAAAAACACATATTCTGGAAAACGAGCAGCTGAATATTTCCCTCTGGATTCGGGCTGATAAATATTAAAGGATGGCAGCAGTTCTTATTTGCAGAGAAGAAAAAAGACACTACTCCAATCTCCTGAGCCATATTGGAAAGTTTATTTTATTTAGCAAAAATGAAAATTTCACTGGAGACGTCAACACTTTGATAGCCCTGAAGCATTTTGGCACTTTCTGATCCCAGGAACTGAATTAAGAGAGACTGCCCCATTGCTGTGCTCTCTCCCTGTCCTAACAGGTGTATCACGGAACGTTTGCCAAAAAGGCGGAGAATGGTGCATTTCTGATGAGCCAGTGGATGCCATTTGGCCAGAAAAGTAGCTGGATGATAATAATATGTAAAAACACAAGCAAAACATAACCTCATGTGAATCTCTGAATGCTGTCTTTTTCCTGCAGTCTGCAGCCTCTAAAAGATACTAGAATTAGGCAATATATTTTAAATCACATCAACCAGCATTGTTTAGAAAAGAACACTGTCTAGGACCTGCTGATCACTGATCACATAATATGAAATAGTACATGAACACCCAAACCAAATCCCTCTTTTGGTCTTTAATCAAAATACACAATATTTTGAAATTCTCTAGCAACAGTCTTTCTAAAAATAGACTACTTAGGTTAGCAGCACGGAATATTCTGCTAACCTTTTCAAGTGTTTGCAAATGACAAAATTGTTCCCATTGTAATTAATGTCATTACATTGAGGAATATCGGGGAAACATACCTAAAGGCTCTGACAATAATTTTGTTACTGATATATTCCCCTGGTCTACCTTTGAACCCTGTCATTCCTTGCCTTGCAGCTATGTTTAATGAGCGGTGAGATTATTGAAATGAGCACACAGCAGAACATTGTTTTCTTAGCTCCTAGTTCTTGAGAAGACATCTCCTGCCACAGTCAGTAGGTAAAACCTACATCACAACTTTAGCATTGAATTCAATGTTATGCTTACAGGTTTGTAAGTACCTCTGTACCCTATAAATATAATTGTGCTTGATTGTGATGGGGCTGATCTCTACTTACAGCAGCTGCCAATGAGCCAGCAATAAAACAAAAGAAGAAACAGCTCAGCCTGTCACCGATAAGTGAGAAGCTGTGCTAAATGTGGCTGTGCTTATGCCATGGCATACAGGCTTCTGCAAGTACTTTGCAAAGAGAGTTTACAGGATGCTCAGACGGGACAGATTTGTATATGGGAGATTGTTGCCATCTGTTATTTCCCATTCTTAACCACTGGGTTTTGTCCCTGAGAGAGAAAAGGGAGACAGAAAGAAATTCAATTCTGTCTGAAGATAGATTATGAGAGACGTTTTCCAGCATGGAAGAAAATTAATAAGGTCCAATTTAAAACTGATAAATAGTCAATTCAGTATGGTGGGATTAAGGATTTTTCCTAAGGAATTTACAGAGAGATAAGCATCTCATGAATAAATAAATTCAGCTGCAGCGCACAACATATTTATTGATTCACAAGCCATTTGTTTGAGAGTTTGCCCCTGAGGAGCAGAAGGTACCCTATTATTATTGATAATATAAGAGTTACAGTTATATTCAGAAATGACAAACTGCATTTAAATGATATCTTGGGGTTAGAACAAGAACCCACCAAAGCCAGGAAATTCAAAGTTAAGTCTGACACTATGTCAGACTGCATGGTGTCAGGAAAAATGACGGTCGTGTCTTTGCATATCTTGGCTTCTGTGGTTTATATCTCAATTTTAATGGCATAGAAGTGATATCATTTCCTTCTAAATTCGTTTTTGTTTTACTTTATCATAAATAAAACAGAGCAGTGCAGGATTGAATATGGAAAGAGGCCACAGCAGCTCTCCTGAGGTAATACCTGTCTGTGATAGAAAGGACTCTTTACCACTTGTCTAAAGACCTACTTTCTAAATTGATTATTATTTATTAGTTTCATGTTTTCCTGGTTAAACAATTTACTGATAGCTTTCACAGGCAGATACAAGGATAAAATATCTGGTCAAGAAGCTTGTAGAGAGGACAGGTAACAGAAAAAAAAAGCTGGTAGGGAGACCCAGGAAATTCATGTGAGTGTGGCTCTGAGTGCTGCTGGGACTTAGAGCTTTTTCAAAGAAAGAAGATTCTTTTTCAGTTATCCCTTTTTCTAGCATCTTCTGGAGGAAAACACCTTGAAAATAACATCCATGTTATGTCAGATCATTCTCTACCTTGAACAGTGGCTGCTGGTACTCCTGTGTCCAGTTTGCTGCTGTATAAAGTCAGGGCAGCTGAACTGGTTCACGGTGACTGTCTTCACCAGGGAGGACATATACTCATGTGGTGGGAGTTTCAGGGGAGATCTTGCAAGAGACCTTTGATGTTTTCATACTCCACATCCTTGGAGGAACAGGAGAATCTCCTGTTTGTACACTAGCTAGTGGTGTCGTACGTGTAATTTTCTTGTGGGTGGGAAAGCTTTAACTAAAACCACGCTTTCATAGGTAGAGAAAAACCTACATTTGCCTTTACTGTGCCCTGGGAGGCAATTCATGAAGCTTAAATTATTGTTGGTAGGAGTAAACTATGTTTCTAATCCTCTTTATTTGTGTTCTCTGAAGGGGTATGCCAGGTTACACGAACTCTTACCAACACATCTGTTCATCAGGCAGGACTATATTTACAGATCTACGTATTCATAGAAATTACGCTCCAGGTTAACTTCCACGCAGCAAGTTGGGAATGCATACGCTTTAGGAAGGGCAATTCAGGAATTCTGTACTATTTATCAGGCTGACAAAAGACGTGTTTGATAGGCTGTTTCTCAGGTGTGTGGCAAACTGACAACCTAGACCCTTTGTTTACCTATCTCAGTGCAGTAAAAGATGTAAGATAGAAAAGATGTAAGGTAGATGCCAAGGTGAGGATCCTCTGTTTGAACACGGGGCTTGATAATTATATTTCCTTCAAAGGTATCCCAGAAGAGGTTTGTCTTCAAAAAGAAATACTGTATGCATATATATTTTGCCCACAGTGGGCAAATTCACGGGTAGCAACTCTTCTGAGATATTTGTGCTGAAAAAAATCCATCATAGCAATAGTTTTTTTTTAAGGGTTGAAAAAACAAAGCCACAGATGTGATGAATTTCAGATGGACATTAATAGTTTGAACTTGGCTAAGTTCAAACTGACAGAAATTCTCACCAAAAAAAAGAATAAAAATCTAGTGCAGGTGAGATCTGTTTGATTCGTTTATTGGAAGCAGGGTGGAAGATAATATTCTTTGAGGGCAATTTTACACGTAATTCCTGTTCTCCTAGATTTGGTCAGCATTTCAGCATGCAACTAAGAGCTAAGCTCATAGAGGGGGCCTGCCTTTTTTTTTATCCCTGATACCCTTACAGTTGTAATCATGCATCTTGTCAGTTGTTATAAAGACAAATGTTCTCCATTGCTGTACTGTCAGCGCATTTCAGTACAAGCAGAACGGTAGCACAGCACACCTGTTAGATGTGTGGAATATACCATTTGTCTTGTCATAGCAGCAGAATCAGGTATACCTTGAGACAACAGTGTCTTCAGTGCAGGGAAAATTTGGGTCTGCTCTTTGCACTGCTGTTGACCATTCTGCTGCCATCTGTGCACTTCCACAATGCTCTTTTAATGAGTTAGGGGCCGAGTTTCTCTGCAAAAGAATACTTTTAATATGCAGGAAAAACCCTTGCCTTTTTCCTTGAAACGCATCATATAGAGAACCACTGAGCTATACATTCATTATTAAATACACACGGTGTGACTTGAAGGCAGAAGTTCATGATCATGACCTTTCTTCCTTTACTATATTCAGCTTTTGAAGAAGCAGATGGGGTTTAGCTTAACTGTTAACATAAATTGCCATATGGAACAAAACACGTCTGATTATTATATTAACACCAATTTTAATACGTTTCATCATGTTATTGCGGCTTCAGTTGCCATGCTATTCTGTTCAGTATATTCATTGGAGAAATTTAATGTTGTATCTTACAAATTGAGATCCTATTACAAACATATGGTGTATAAATAGATTTTGCCACCTGGTGACTGTTAAAAATCTGTAAGGGAGAGATTGCTGTAGTGTTAACTCCTCCCTGCTGGAAGTCACTTTCCAATTGCAGACATTTTAAAGAAACAGTGAGAGGTGAAAACTCTTGATTTGCTGCTGTGACAAAGGGTTAATTGTGCTAATTGCATTGTAATACCTGCTCGGTTTAAAGTGTTTCCCTGTTGTGATTGTCTTGGGAGTCAAATTGTTTTTAAATTGCTTTGTCACTTGAATGCATTTGGAACTTTGTGATTAGGGTTGTGGAAACGGAGATAATGTTTAAGTTACATAACAGTTCCTTCCATAATCAATCACTGTCTCATTTTAGTTCTACCTAAGAAGGTTCCTGTACACATGAGAATACACCGACTGAAGTAATGGATGAGGTAAGCTAGCTGCTTGCTGGCTGTGAACATTTACATTTCTTTCCACCAGTGAGTGCTGTACAGAATATTTGTGGGCTTTCTGCTTTCTAGAGTCACACCCATGACCTTCGTGAGTCATGGTACACCGTGAAATGAGCAGATAAAAAAAAGCGCCTCTCCTAAATCTTAAAAATGTTTGCTTAGTCGTGTTGCTCTTGTCTGCTCTTACAAATGAAGAAATAAGGCAGCAGATCCTATTCATTGACCACTCAAGTCAAGATGAACTTTTCTGGGCTGTGCACCAGACCAGGGCATCTGGCAATCTGCAAGGGTGGAGGGGAGCATTGTTAATCACAGAAGACTTTTCAGTTCTGCCTGGCAGAAAGTACCTACAAATACAAGTCCGGTGGGCTTTTTCTTTGTCCGTAGACTGGCAAAGGTATTGAAATGTATATAGGAGCTAGTAAGAAAGGGATGAGACTACTAGAAAGAATATCTAATTAATGAGTTGAGTTTTAAGGAAGTGGCTCCAATGGTAATTGGTGGTCTCAGGAAAGGTAGCGGTACCTATATTCTGCAATGACCTGAGGACCGTAAATGCTGAAGACAGATGGGTAGACATGATAGGAATACAGTTACTTCAACAGTTTTATAGGGGGCAAGTAAAGGGCAAGTAATTCCCTAAGGACAAAACTGATAAAAGGCATCAGGGTAGATTGATGGAAAGAACAAGAAATGGGTTAGCTGAAATTTATTACAGACCTGGGCAGTGTTTGCTGTGGATAGAGTGGAAATATGAAAGAGAATTGAGTGACAGTAACAGCCAAAGTGGAAGCAGCTAACGGGGAAAGGAGACAGAAGAGGTGATTCAGATACTGAATGGAGGAATATGTATAGGTGGGAACTGGATGCACAAAAGGCAGGAGTGGGAGGCAGAGACATGGGGGATCGGCATCTGGGTGGGAAATAGGGAGGGCTTCAGGGCCATGTGGGGATGAGCAGTGAAGAAAGGAGCAAGAAAGAACAGGAACAGTGAGCATTGTGAGCAGGCTGTGGATGTAGTGAGCTGTGATAGGAACAGAGGCGTGTACCGACAGCTATAGCACCCTTAGCATGCTGAGGACAAGGGGTAGGAAGTTTTCTCTTAGGCCTGTGTGCAGTTCCAATGTGATGGGGCCTTTGGCCATGGCTATAGGGTGCCTAATAAAAAGTCCTTGCCTTAGGTACCAACTGCTGGAACTACAGGGATTGTCAGCAGCAAAAGAAAATGCAATAGTAATACAGAGAAGTGAATTCTCTTCTCAGCACATCCCCAATTCAGTGCACAGTCAGCCCACTTACACAAGCTGTGCCAGACAACAAACAGGAGGACTATGGAAAAAATTTCTGAAGCGTTTTGTATCTAAAGCAAGTATCAGAGGTGCTATCAGGTCTGGAAAGTGGTTAAGACACAGAAGACTTGTCAGGCTATTCATAGGTCCCACTACAATGAGTTTTGTCCAGTTCCTTCATCACAGCAACTTCTGGTCACCCAAAGATCCTTGTTAACCAGTGGTGTGTGTTCTTCGGGTTTCTTGGCTGTTAACCAACAAATGAAGAGGAAGTCTAAAGATCTGGTCATTACCAGAAATTCTTTCATAAGAATAATCAGTCTCTCTCTGTTTTCATCTTTCTGTGGGCAAACTGTTTTAATTTGCCTGACTGCTGCAAGCAGGAGTGTGTTTTTATTCATTCATTTTCTTACCTCTTCTGGACTTGGTTATTTTCCCTTGGCTAAGATTTTGTTGTATTTAGGTGCGAGTTAATCCCGAAGCCTTCTGTTGTGCTACTTCTGCTATTTGTTTTTCCTGTAGAAATGCGTAAATCACTATAACAATTTTTAGTGATGAAAATACTATCTAGCGTATGAGATATCATGAAGATCACACAGAATTTTGCAATCAAGATAATTTTTTGCCAGTGTTTTTCCTAGTATTGGTGTCAGATATAAATTGCTTCTAACACAACTTGTTAGTGAAACAGAAATGTACTGTAACAAGCTACTGTTATGTGGTTTCTAAATGACTTTAAATCACATTGTATCCAATAATTACTAATGCTCCATTAAAGATCAGAAAGGCAATTCATTAGGAACTCCCAAAAGTCTGCTTTAAGCAATGTAATCTGTGTTTGGTTAAAAGTTTACATAAAATCAATACAAAATTATAGTAGCATAAATAGTTAAATAGTTCTCAGTTAATGTTATAGTTGAATCCATTCTGCTCTTGATAATACCGAAAATGTAAGTTATAGAGGAAGGATAGTTGACATCTTGGAGAAGGAGGATATAGATGATTTTGTTTTTCTGACTGCTGTGTGGAATGGAAGAGCATCAGTCTATTGCCATTTATGTCTTTGTAGTATCTTTTCATCTCCTTGAGGAATCTTGAAAGTTCCATGAAAATAATAGCAAGAGAAATTTTTTACTAAATGCTAGTTCTTGCTAGCAAAATATTTAATATCATTCCATGGGAAGAAGTGATTCTAATTTTAATTAAGATCCAAATCTTCTCCTCTCTACACAAAAATAAGAACTGTAAAGCAGCAGGTTCTGAGGGAATAAGTGCTTCATTCCTTAAAATAAAACTGAGGACAAAAAAAAAGCCCTCTAAACAAACCACAAGTGAAAAATAAACTAAGGAAAATTACTTTCACCTCTACCTACTCTGCCAATTTATTCATGAGGACATTTATTTACCACTATCTAAAAGTCTTATAACCTTAGGAACAAAATAAAAAGCTGAACCACCTGTCTGTTTTTCAGCCTTGCAGGATAATTTCAGCTGTTTGATTATGAATAGGACATATATTCTACTTACTGAACTAAAGCAATGGATTAGTCATAGCAGGTGACAAAAGTTGTTTTTGTTTACAAAGTGGCAGTGTTGGGTATATCTAAAGAAAGACTCCCAAACGTCACATTTTTACCACAAGCAAATAGTTCAAACCTCCAGCTGGAAACATACATATTACTTCTCTTTCTCTTCTTGGCAAATAACATAAAAGAAATCGTCTCTGAACAGCAGTTTCAGAGCACCTCTCTTAAGAGAGACATAACGATTACACAAGACAGAGCAGGGGCAGAGGAAAATAGTCTGTTTGTTCCCATTGTGTTAATCAAGAATAAAGGAGGAGTGCTTTGTACCTGATTTGGAAGTGCTTAAGAAGCAAAATATTTACAAAGGATTTAATCAGTGTCCCATATCGCATGTATCCCTTTTTTTTTCACTTGGTCCCCGAAAGCCTCTGCTGTCTGGGCTTTGGGAAACACAGGCAAAAACACTTCCATTCTTTAGGGCTTTTCGTCCCATTCCAAAGCAAAGTGATCTGACCTTGCTCCAGAGCAAGTGCCCGTAACTGTCTTCATGTGCAGAATTTCTTTTGCTCATCAGTACCCTGACACCACAGACATGTGTAATTTTATGTCAAGTGAAGGATGTACTGTTTGCCAGAAGTATTGCTTCTCTGCTAAAACAGACTAAAAGCCATGGTGTAATGAACTTTCTTGACATACCACAGATCTGCCTCAGGAAGAAAGGCCTATATTTAGGATTTATGAAAAAATCAGCAGTCTTTCTCTACCTGAACATCCTATTTGCTTTAGACATAAAATCTAATTTCTTAATGAGAGTATCTTCATTAAGATGTGGAACTTATCAACCTCCAGTTAATGATAAAAGCAAATCTTATAAACAAGCAGAGTTTAAATAACACATTAAAGCTTATCACTGATGATATCTTTAATTATAGTAAAGCAAATTGTAAGATACTCTAATGGGAAATACAAATTACTTGTTAAAATTATTAACAGAGTTAATGTGCTTACATTTGTTTATGTGTGCAGGAATCATTTCAAATATTTGACTGCAATGACAATATGTTTAAAGATCAATTAAATGTCAGGAAGATGAGATATTGGATTTTCAGACCTTAATAGGATTTCATCTGCACTTGTTATATTATGTTATCCACTTATAATTGAGCTTCCATCGTATCATAGAATCTGTCACTTCACCAATTTATATTTCTAACCTCTAATGAAACTTCTGTTTACTGAGGAGAATTTTTGAGACCTGTGATCCTGCTGGATCTCTTTGGTACAAACATTAATCTGCCCCACTCAGAGGTTGAGGTTCAGTCTATCGACCAAAACCCAAACGTAGAAGTGAAAATGCCTATGTAGCCACCTAATTCACAAGCATCACTACCCACGCAAGTTGACCTAATAAACAGCTTAGGTGCAATAAACGGCAGTTTTGTGTGTAAAAAGCCAGGTACATCGGTAACAAGGAAAATTACCAGGAGTCTTCCCAATCTCTAGTTTATTAAATTTAGCACAAAGAAAATAGCCACCATAAATGCAACAAAACTACTTTTGTTTACTTGTCCGCCGAGTCAGTCATGCCTCAACTGAGGTTTTGTCCCTAGAATGGATCCATGATAGTCCATCAACACCATTTTCAGGGTGGCACAGTGATGGGGATCCCCTACAAGCAATGGCTATGGCCCCGCTGCATCCAGCCCCGCCTATCCTTTGCATTTGCAGTCACTCTAGTGGAGGGATCTATTGGCATTTCGACTGGGGAAGTGTGAATGTGAGGATGAACACGTTTCATGTGTTTCATGAACACATCCTCAAAGATAGTGTAAAGCCAGGGTCTTCCAGTGCTCTCAAGCTGAAGCTATTCTAAATAAAAGTGATTGCTACAAACAAATATCCTTGTAATTTAGCTTATGTGTTCTTCTAGTTTCAGTGCAGTATTATGAGACAATAATTTGTACATAAAGTGGACCTCGGCCAAGGTATTTCTACAGAGAGCTAACATTTTAGCAATACTTTATTGTAACAGCAAGCTTAACCTTGAAACCAACAGATGTTGCTTTGAAATGATCTGATGTAAGGTAGTCTATAAAGCCCAGCTTACATGATAATGAAGAGAAAAACACCAGATACAGAGGATATTCTGACACTGTTTGAAAGCATCTATCCATAGTAAGTTTTTTGGCCAAACTGCACATATTTTTAAAAACATTTTAGAAAGCAGACATATTTAAATTTTTCCTGACATGAATCTGACCCTTATTTAAACTCTGACTGCTAGAGATTGTCTCAATTGATTAGACCTGGGACATTAAGCAATGTGCTACAAAGATATGACATTGCACTCTGTCTTCTCTGATATTACATACAGTTGCATAAAATAAGGAAATACTTCCAGAAAAAAAAAGTGGGGGGG
>VZTE01004593.1:2064819-2110771 GCA_013397775.1 Eulacestoma nigropectus
TACGCCAGGTTCTCTGATGATATAAACTGGTATTGCTCCTAGGCTTGCCTCAGGTTTATTTACAGAGCCAAATACTGATGCTGAGTTGATTTTTAATGGCATAAGAAAAAGCTGAACAGAAATGGACTTGCAAAATAAGCCGAAATACCTATGATTAAAACAACAGCTTGGAGGAGAACAAGTCTCACCCTATGGGTTGTCCCTCCTGACTGGAGAGAGGTCCCTGTGGCAAGCTGCTTGCCACCTGTATTGATCCTCTCCAGATGTACCTCATTTTAAACATTGATTATAGAACAAAAATGTTTATTTATGTATGTAGGCACGCACAGCTGTGAGGAGCAGTTGTATGCACATTCATTCCCTCACAAAGGGGCTCAGAGAGGGCTCTGGAAGCCATTAGGAACATTTGAGACCACCAGGGAGCTTACCAATGCTCTGATTTATGCCTGTGCTCCCTGAAGTATTGGATTCCCCGTTCTCAGGTGGGCACCACAGTTGATCTGGCTAGTCAATGATTCACCCCCCCAGTGATGCGTGTCCCTCACCAGCAGACAAAGGCATTGCCTGCTACCTCACCCAGAGTGTTGCTTGGCTGGGTACCTGGGACAGAGACCCTTGTCCCAGCGATGACCCTTTTGACATCTTGTTATCCCCCATGCTGGTGGGCTTGGGTTGCTCCCTTCTTGTCTGCTGCCTTTAGTGAGACAATCTTGTCTCACCATGCCAGCTGGGACAGTTTTAGGTGCTGAATTTTCCTCAGGCACCAAGTGGGAATTCATATTTTAAGCACAGGGCTCTGATTTTCACCAGGCAATACCAAAACCCTACTCTATTACTTTTGTTAGATTTCCCTAATTGATTTAAATGCCTTGGACATACAAGGTTCTGTACTTGCATCCATTTCCACAAAAACATGCTATTTGAAAATCTTCTCACTTTCATTCTTGGGCTGACATTTCCTGACCTGGTGGACTTTGCTTTTTGGCCTAAGTTTCCTTATAATAAAGCATTTTGAATGATGCTATCTAGATTTTTAGAAAAAGAAAAGAAAAAAAAAAAAAAAACAAGAAACTTCTCCACTCATTGCAGAACTAAGTTCTGGGTGATGCTGAAATACCCATCTAATGCAGCACGGAGCTCACTGAGGCAATGCTTCTGCACTCCTCTGAATGCTAAAAATGATAGTATGGTGGGGATTCAGGATCCTGCAGAAATGATGTTGCAGGTGTAGGCATAAGTAAGAGTAGCTTCAGAGTGTACAAATGGCTGAAATTTCAGAGGCTGAAATTTGTAGTTTCCCCCTTAAAACCAAAAACGGCTTTCATTATTTTATTTGCTGGCTTGTTACTATGGCAACATTTTTATGAATAATTCATTCCGTCTTCAACTTTATCTTAACAAAGTCAAAGACTGCGTCTTTAATATCAAAGCAGACCAAACTTTTTTCCTTCCACTTTTTTCAGCTAAAATGGCATTATCCTTTAGTATTATTATGCTTATTATTATGAGACAAGCATTATTCTCAATTATTATTTGTCATGGCCTGAAATTATCAAGCATTCAGTCCTTTCCATGATGTTTGCACTTAGAGATTAATTTAGCCTATTCCTTTTGCTAATTGATCTGCCTAAGCCAAAACCTTTAAAAAAAAAATTATGTGTGATATTAGCTTTTAGAACCTCTATCATTTCTCCGAGTTGTTTTCCCCTTGCTGATATTTGCTAATTTAATGACAAAGACATGGTCATCGAAATCCCCAAATTTCACTTCGAATATGAAATACATCCCCACGTCTGCAGTGAAACTGCCAAGCATGTCAGAGAGCGGCTGCCTTTCATCACACCAAGTCAGCCAGGAGAGATGCACTACAAAGCTCCAGGTACTGCAGGGAGCAGCACAGGCCTGGCTGGCAGTCAAAGGAAAAGCAGTTGTGCACAGGAATTGCCCAGTCTGGCACAGGACTCAGCGGCACAGCAGAGGGGCAGGAGGCTTAACGAAAAGCAGGATATTCCTCCCAACATCAGCCCATGAGTGACCGCCACGGTGGGATGGCAACACAAAGGTAGAAGGCTGGTGGCACCAAACAGCAGTCTCAGAGACCCAGCATCCTGGTTACCCCCTTGGGTTGTGCTTTGACAACATCTTATATTTTCCATGGGTTTTAATTTACTGGCTGTTTTCACCAGAAAACTCAGAGGTTTGCTAGGATGGCCTTTTGCCCACAGCTAACATATTTCTAAGCCACTCATACCTAGAGTTGGAGGTGAGACATAAGCTCTTCAGACTGCCCAATATTTTTATTGTTGAAGGGATGTGGAGAAGAATAAAAATTTTATTCTAATTCAGTAGATGTTTTAAAAGAAGCTATTTACTTGATGACTTTTCAGTTGATTCGCTTTTCACCCCATTTCCTCTGCATATAGTCTCACATCTATTGACTTAAAATCAGACAAAAAAGATTATTTGCAAAACTTTCTGAGAGTTGCAAATGAGAAAGCCTGTCAATACTTTTCAGAATCTAGAAAAAGGCCACTTAGGGATAGCTGACATTTTAAAAAATCAAAGCAACTTTTCTCCTCTGTTTTTAAAGATTTGGACAACTTCTGAAAAGAAAAACAGAAAAAAGTACTCCAGATTCTGAGCAAATACAAATTTTTCTTAAATTATATTCTCAGTCAATTTCCTATGTCATATGAATGATCAGCAAGCAGAGTTGTCTGATTCTTGTCATATATATTAATGATGTACAATACCGGCATGGTATCCTGTATCAAATTATAAGTTGATTAGTTTTCAGCCATGTCAGCTTGTACTTTGATCCTGCCTAAATCGATATGCTAAGCAAGGAGAAAGTAAATCATTGCTTAGATGGGAAGCCTATATCAATACCACATACTCTCCTCTCTGCAAGGCAGAAGACGAAAAACACAGAGTTCATGTAGGCTGTTTCTTGTTCTTAAGACAGCCCAGCCAGAGCTGGCTCAGATACAGTGAGTGCTGTTAGTCTTTTCTGCATAAGCATACAGAAAAAATAACCCCAAGCTGCAGAAAATGGTGCTGGGCCTTTGGTGGGTCCAGGCTGCATCAGTACCAAGTCCAGATGGCAGCAGAGACTGTGCTGCTGGAAATGTTCTGATTTAGTTGGGCCATGAAGCCAAGGGTCTCCTCACCTTTGTGCACTGCAAGCAGCCTTGTCTTTAAGCCTCTGACTATTAATCCTAGTGGCTTCACCAAATCTGTTTGTGACTGGTTTGCTCCTTGCAGCTCCCCCTGTAGCCAAGCCCACAACTTCTTCAAATTAATGTGCATGACTGCATGCCATTAAATAGTTGCAAGTTTCACCATCTATAGGTCATGCTTTGTCAGCAGACAGGGCATTTCTGTTGCAGTTTGAGATAGGCAACGTGTGTATGCACATCTGGGTGTGCACATGTCTATGATGAAGTGCTGTGAGCAAGACAATCTTAATGTTGAGCAAAGGTTCAAAAAGCTGGTCTCTCTCCACTAGGTCAAAGCAACATTGTCCTTTAATACAGCATTATAAAACCGTGACACAGATAACTAGATTAAGAATCAGAACTTGAAACTAACTCCTGTAATTCAATAGTTATTTGAATTATAATACTGCTAAGGTAGATATTGTCTTGTGACAGAAAACAGAAAGGATTTAATAGTTTCTTTTTAAGAACTGCAACACGTCTCACAATTTAACTCCTCTCATTACCGCTTTTATTTCAATGCACTGTACAATATTTTGCTGTGAGAGATCTGTGTATCAGTGTGGATGAAATGGAGTGATGGCTTTACAAATAACTCATTCTGGCTGCAGCCTGAAAATCATTCTGTAGGGAGGGAAGAAAAAGGGAGCAGCTAAGTTGCATGGGAAATGGTGGTACAGAATAATCTTTTAGAGCACCTTGTCGCAGAAGGACAGTTATAGGACCATATTGATTGCAAAACTCACTGCCTTGTAGGAATTATGCAGGATGTGCTAAGGCATTGCAAACAATGTGAAATGAAACTTTCCATTATTAGACAAATTGTTTTATTATTCTTTAAGGCTTTGTGGAAAACAAATAGGGGTAGGAAAGGAAAGCAACAGAAAGTACATTGCATTCTCATTATCACATGAAACTGTTGTGTTTATTTCTCTTATTTAATGTGTTACAGTTTCAGACTGCTGGTACTTTCTCTGCTCAGAGGACAGACCCAAAATGAATCTGATTATGCCTGACACCTAGCATAAAAGCCCTTGATATATTTCTTTGCTCTGTTGGGTGCCTACAGTGAACAGCATTTTATTTTTAGTCATCCATTTTATACACGAGACTCCAATCTGGTGAAGTTTTCTTACGCAAAAAGCTATATAGGCATGGACTTTAATCAGCTGGATTTAAAGTGGGCTTTAAAATAAGTCTTTAATAGAGTAGTCCTAGAGAGCAGCGTAAAGGGACTTAAGTATATACTTAAATGTATTCTCGAGCTAAAAATATAATTCACTTGAGAAATCTGAGAAAACTAGTAAGCTCTCAGCTGCAGTTATGTCCTCCATAAAATGGGAGTAATTGTACTGATAGCACAAGCCTTTCGGGAAATCCATGATATAATGTTGCAAAAAGCTTGCATAGAGCAGCCTCCCCAGGGACATGATTCCCTCTGTTGTCAGAGTTAAAGTGCTCCTGAGGTGCCGGCAACACTGCAGCTTGCACAGGGATATGAACACATAGGAATGAGACACAGGGCGAAGGAGCCTGGCTTCAGGATGTATCAGAAAGAAGGGGTATGAAATTTTGCCAGTGGTGATCCCAAGGCTGCCCTCCCTGACATTTTTAGCCCCAGCTGCTTTCCAAGCCTCATCATCAGAAGTTGTTACCACAGAAAGGAGGGAGAACAACTGACTTTATCTTTTGCTTGCTCTTTCCAGTGCCTTCCTGGTGAGGCTTGGCTTATTCTCTGGAAGTGCTAGATGAGCAAGTGGGAAAGTAGAGGAGGTGTAATCACAAATCTCCTGCCCAGTAGGTACCTGGTATGTTAGTTCCCCAAAGTAACCTGTTTGAGCCATCTCCTCTGCAGCAGATGAGCAGGAAATCTCTCCTGGAGGGACTCATTTTCCTGGTTCTTGAAAGTTGCATGCATCAGCAGGAACAGACAGGGATACAGTAGAGGTCACAATCAGCTGTTACACTGGCTGCCATCAAGCAGGGTATTGCTTGTCTGGCAGCCACATAATCTGTGAAGAAATCCACAGATTTAAATTTCTGCTGACAGATATTCTCTGAACTTCTAAATTTAAAGTTAAATCTTGGGTCTGAGTTCTGGTAGTTAAGGAGTCAGTAAGTCTTACAGATATGGTATTTTTCACAAAGAGGGTACATCTAGGTGCAAACGCAATGTGTGAGGGATGTAAATGGGAGGTTTGTGGAACAGGTTAATTATAATCCTCCAGTACATGCATATAGAGACAGGAAAAAAAATTAGACCTTTTCCTGATGATTTCCACACAATTTCCCATTCTACTGTGACCATGCTGATCTCATCAATTCTTCTTTAGTATTGTAAACAAGTCATAATATATTAGTGAAAACAGTTGCAAAGAGTTCATATAGCAGACTGGAATCCTGAGAAATGGATTATACAGCATTGATCTCCCAGGAGGTCTTAAATAACAATCTAAACTGTATGGGACAATGATCACTGGATTTGTTACTGCCATTTCAGCTTGATATTTTGCAATTTATTGTTTCTTGATAAATTGGAATCCATTCAGCTGGTTCTTATTATGTGGGACTATGGAACTGTCTATGTTACACTGAAGGATTTAAGTGAGATGCAAATGACTTGAAGGAGTCTAATGACTTTGCTTAGCAAATTAATGTACATCTGAAATAATCTCTGCCCCATTAGATGGAATTAGATGCTACAAAACATCAACAAGCAGACAGTGTGTTAGTTCAGGGTGCTTCCTCACTGGAAGAGGGCATTCCAGCCCCTAGTTTCAGGATTCTCCACTTAACTGTTTGAAACTATTGCCTTAGGCTACAACTTGTATTTGTAAAGCAAGGTTTCAGGTTGGTGATACATTGTTTTCCAGTCACATTTTTAACATTGCAGAAGGGGGTGGTCGTTGAAAATCAAGTTTTCATTCGATTTGTAATGCACTGAGAATATAAAAAGGAATATTTGCAGTTTGAAATGTACTTTTCCCTCCTAATTAGTTTCTAGATGTTGGTAGCAATCTGATTTTTCTGTTAAAGAATTCCACTGGTACAAGCAGACATACCATGAAACATTTGCAAAATATTTTGGAAGGTTATGCTT
The DNA here is from genome assembly GCA_013397775.1 of Eulacestoma nigropectus. Classification (NCBI taxonomy): domain Eukaryota; kingdom Metazoa; phylum Chordata; class Aves; order Passeriformes; genus Eulacestoma; species Eulacestoma nigropectus. The sequence continues at coordinate 2,071,138 of VZTE01004593.1, forward strand.
TTCAAGTTAACATCTTTGAGACACTTAAGATTGAATAGGAATTGGTACTTTGAGAAAATTTTTTTAAAAGCATAAAAGTTGAAAGAGTGATTTTCCTTAAAAATCAATCTACTACATGTGCGTGACAATTCTTGTTCAATGGGAAGTACTTACGGCTTTCACGTGTTCAATTCGAAAGCTTTTGCAGATTGTAACTGGTGGTCTGCCACCAGCTGGGGATGCAGAGCTCCTCACTGCATAAAGAATTCATTCCCTGATCCTTGCTATGTAAGGAACCCCAACACTCAACATGGCAGGACTGACTTTCAGACATCTCTTTCTGGCCATTTTGGGGACATTCTGCTGCTGGAGGAAATGACTGCCACTATTATTTTATTTTATTTTATTTTATCCTCCTTTGCTCATCCACTGCACTGAAAATCTATTTGACTGCTTTCCCACAGAAATCATGTGGACTAAACCCACCCAGCTGGAAAGCTGTTGGCCATCATTTGCAGCAGAGCATTATTTTGCATAGATTTTTCTGCTGGGTAATTTTTAATTCAGATCACTTCAGCAATCCATTTACAACCTCACTGCACAAAGGAAGGTGCCAAGACAGACCTGGATCAGGGCTGGGAAGACTGTCTGCCCTCCTGGGAGCAGAGGGAGGGCAGCAGATGGCCTGCTGCCTTCAGACCATGGTACTTGACTACAGCTAAGATGAAACTGCTTCACTTCCCCAGACTGAACATGTCAGATCCTTTTGTTCTACAGGTCTTGTCCCACAACTGAATTTGGTAGTTGCAGCTTTAGCCAACAGCAAATTTTGTGTGCTGTTATTGAGAAAATTGAGGAAAATGCTGAAAAATTGTGGTCTTTTCAAAGCATGTGCTGTGCCATTCAGTCAAAATACTCAGGTGGTCTTGCCACGATGCTACTGCAGAGTTAGGATATTACTAGAGAAAGAAATTGACGCAAGAAACTCTAATGGATTAAAAGCAATGTCTTTGGTAAATGTTATGCTCATTTAGATATGTAGTTGCTAGAAAATTCTCTTCCATGTTTCTGTACTGACTCCTTTGCTTTCCTGCAGTGTCTTTATGGGACGGTGCATTCTTGGCTAGTACCACTCAGAGACAGGATACAGGATTTGGGACAGATGTAAAAGATGCGCAGCTGGCAGGAATCTCAACTAAAGTGGAAGTTGAGGTCAAGGCCATTTCCAGTCTTCCTATTTCATCCTCTCCCCAGCACAAAAGAGGTCACTCCCCCTTCATCTTCTCCATACAATTCATGTATCTGTAGGCTTTAATCTTACCACCCTTCAGCCGACTCTCTTCCAGGCTGAGGAATTCTTATATATTCTTCTCTTCTTGAAAGGATGCCATAGCCTGGCTCTCTGTTTTATTCTTCCTCCTTGTGTTAGCCAGTTCTCTCACATCACTTCTAAGGTGACTAAAATCACATGCAGTCATAAAAATGTGTGTAAGTGACATAAGGTCTTTTCCGTGTTGCTCCAGTAACTTTTCTGATAACTCTGAATATCTGATTTGCCTTTTTTGCTCATCATTGTGTTGAGGTGCCTACAAATCCAGTATTTCTTTCTGAGTAACAATTGCTAATTTAGAGCTCATCCCTGTACATGTATAGTTTGGATTATTTTCCACACACATACTCTGCTTCATATTTATTACCATAATATGTCATTTTCCATTTTATCACTCAAACACATAACAATATTAGATTCCTCTGAAATTATTTGCAGTCAGCTGTAGTCTGCAAATGTGGTTGCCTCATTCTCATTTATAACTCAGTTCTAAGTACACTGAGGAGAACAGATGCATCTGGAACCTCATAGTAACATTCCTACACTGTGAAAACTGGGCATTTGTACTTATCTTGTAGTACTTTTTTCCCTAGTACTAACTTTACCTTTCCATCTCGGATAATCACTTGCATGAATTTAAACAATTTGGTTATATCTCCATGAGACCAGTTTGGAAGTCTGAGTCTGGGGCTTCTGTTTTGAAGCTTTTTGGGTTTTTTTAAAATTTGGTCTCTGGGATTTCTGGTATTTGTTTGAAGTTCTGATACTTGTTTGGGATTTCTTGATTATTTCTTCAAAGCGTCATTTTCGTAGAGAAACAATAGAAAGTATTTTTTTTATTTCTGCAACGCAGTGCACAGGTATAGTTTTATTTGTTTTCTAATACAATCATCAATATTATAAGTAGTTTCCTGACTTGCAAAAATCACAGAGCCTCTTTTTTGTAGATTTTTCTGGGTCTAATAAGTATTGCCCTTATTTATTAGCCTTTCAGTGGTATCACTGGTAAGGCTTTCTTCTGTGCTGCTTCTTATCTTTGCAAACCTTGTGGGAGATTAAAAACCTCCCTTTTTTATTCTTGTCTTTATTTAATGTGGTTGAAACTGGGTTCAATGGTTGCATGTTGAAGACAGACACACGGATGTGCATGCAGTGTGACAGCATGAACCCTTTCCTCAGGCAACTGGCCCAAAGCAAAGTACAGAGACGTACTACAAATTCTCCTGGAGTCTAGTATGTGCACTCCATTGCCATGAATCTGGGTCTTTGTAGTCTTTGTCAGAAATCTGACATCTCTGGGTATGCATAATGCATACTTAAGAAAAAGCACATTGCTATATATATAGGCATATACTAACAGTGATACATTAGTTGTTTTGTGAGCTTCTAAAAGTATTACTCTACTGTCAACTAATGTTGAATGGAATAATGTGAGTTTAAGCAAAAGCAGTTTCCATGGTTACTCTGGAGGTATTCTAAATATAGCAGATGATGTAATCGGTTGCAGGTACTAGACACAAGATTGCTGTGTATTTCAGTAAGTTTCTTCTCTGGAGATACCTCTGAGAAAGTGCCTATATTACTTGAGGATACTATTTTTCAAATTATTTCTGTTGTCCCATGATTTTCAGCTCCTCAGAGCCTTTCCATTTTTCCATTTACAGGCTGGTAGCTTCTTTATAGTTATTATAAATCATATACATCAGATCCCTTCAATGTTTTTACAGAATTTTTAACAGCAAAGGTAAAATTCCATAAAACAGTTTCCACATCTGGCCAGAGAAAGATTGTAGTTTTTGCAATGTCTTTTACCCCATATATTAACACCCTGTTAACAGTATCTGTCATATCTGTCTATCCATCTTATCTCTGTATATGTCCATCTATCTTTGCTACCGTTGCTGTCATGTTTCCAGTGCCCTCTGATCTGATTTTATCCAGACAGAAAAGAATGGCTTAATGACCCAAACACATCTCGTTTTCCAAGATGTGTAATAAAACATTCCCCTCCTCACCCCCAGATGAGCAATTATTTCCCTGTGGAAAAAATTTCACTCCATGAAATTCGGACTACTTAGCACGCAATACCCAAGAATGAATAAATAGGTAAGACGAAGATTTGTTGTCACCAAGAGGGTAAGACAGGGCAGAAGAAAATATTCAGGGAATTTGTTCACAGTTGGTTGCCCAGCTTTCCTTTGTGTCACCTTTCTGGCCCTACTGAGTCCTGTTCAAATTCTGATTTTTCTCGGAGTTCATAGTAAGAGCTAGTCACTTCCTACAGTCAGTGCAGTGTTCTTCCACAATAATATATCTAACTTCATTCATTCCTGTTTTGATTAAAAATTCCTTTCCATTCCTACTGTTTCTTTTACTGTTCTACTTAATTTCAACCTTAATTCATTTTTAAAATGACACAGTCCATTTCAGGAGTGCTGGGGCAAAAAAAAAAAAAAAAAGGTAAGTTAGATAAACCAGGAAAAAAAATGGTAACTTAGATAAACTGGAAAAAATGTCCTTCTCAGAAAGCACTGCTATATTCCGAGTCAAGGTTTCTTTGTTTATTAATAGCAACTGATCAACAACCACTTGTCTTCTCAGAGCAGTATTGTGAACATGCTCCATTTCCAGTATCAGCAGAAACAGCATTTCTGTTTTCCTAAGGCAAAGAATGCCAGCGTGTGCAAGATGCCGCATTAACAGCTAGAGGCTAAAAATCATGCATCCAACTGCATTTTCACCCCTTTCAATAAAACTGTTATTAATCTTAGTTCCTAAATAATTTTTTTTTGTGGTGCAGGTTGCCTGAAGACGAAGATGTGACAGTGACGAAAGACTGCAATAAAGGGCAGCTGAAACTTTTTGGGGAGACGTTTCTACTTTCACAAGGCAAAAGACAGAAGCAGCATTCAATGAACAGAAATTTTATTTTCCAAATATGAATGATCATGGAATTATAGAAATTATGGACAAAAAAAGATATATTGTGTCATCTTTTCCACACTGGAAGCTGTGGCAGATTTGTCCCTTTCTTTTAAGGTACTTTCTGAGTGTAGGTTTAAGGTCTCAGTAGACAGGGCTTAATGGCTCACTGTGAAAAGCTGTTCTCCTATATATTATCAAAGCTTGGCTTTATATTTAGCTGTGAATGTGTCATTTCTGAAAATATGATCCTGCTACTGCTCCTGCTCTTACCTATGACACCACTTTAATCAACTCCTTTCCATTCTTGGAGTTCAGGGGTTTCTGGTACTTCTGGGTGGTTCAAGTATCTTCACACTCATAGTTGGTACTTGACAAACCTAGTCATATTTAGGTTTTGTACCTTTCCATATAATTCACTATTTCTGATTGTCAACTAACCTTTCTTAGCAAGTGACCCTTCTTCCAAATAGGTTATTGATGCAGTTGAGTAAGACTTTACCTGAGAATGAAACTGTTTCTTCAGAGTTAACCATGTTGAAGGCTTCAGCTGGTGCTATACTCCTGACTGGAAATTCACAGTAGTAGATTTGAATGGAATTAAAGGGAAAAAGTATCTGAGTACGGTAAATGTCAATTAAACAGGCTTGCTGGGTGAAATCCTAATCCCACCGAAGTCAAAGACAAACTGCAACTGGCCATGATGTCTCTTTGCACCTGTAATCCAAGTGAAGTTGCCTCTGAGGATTCTCTTTTCAACAAGGGTGTTCAATCATGTCCAAATACGGGCTGTTAGGTGGGGAGATGACTTCCAAATATCACTTCTGAAAACAATAATCCTTTTTTTTTCTTTTGCTTATTCTTTTGAAGGTCCCATGATCCTGCCTCTCTGTAAGTATCAAACTACATGATATGACATTTGGCATCCTGGAGGCAGGGGAAGATGAACATGATGAATGGAGAACTGTCAAAGGCAGTCTTCTCCAATGGAACAGTATTCCTCCAGCAACCGTGGATCTGCCCTAGAAAACTCCGAATTCAAACCACCATGCCTCCACACCTTTCCTTCCCCTGTGAAGTCTTTCTGCTCCTGTAGTTGTAACAGTTCAGTAGTTTATATGGTTGAACTCCGAAGGGACATATAAAGTACCTGTAATTTTTATGTTTTGCAGTGGGATTTTTTTTCAGCTTTACCTCCCAGGCAAAATTAACAGCTGCAGAGTAGATTAACTCCGTTAGTTCTCTTACAGTCTTTGTGCTTGATTCAAAACCAGTGGGAGTCATTTAGTGACTTGTAACCTAACAGTGATTTCTCTAAAACTTACCTATGGCTCCCACATGTGAAGATTTGCCACTCCTTCCAGCAGGGCAATCATGCACCCTCCTGTGTGTCAGCTGGGTGAATTCTGCTCTCATTGAGACTGTGCAGAGAAGGCAATAAAAGTTTTTGTGCCAATCTATTCTAGAAGATGGCCCAAGAATCTTCTATATGGACTGGTCATATGAGAATTAAATGGGGGCGAAATTGGGTACCTGGCCCTTTCTGACCAGCCAGCACATTTATACAATAGTCAGCAAGAAGTTTGGAAGCATATTAGCAGCCTTGGAAAAGAACTGGCAAAGAGAATCATCCTTCCCAGCCAATCTTTCAATGTTTTAGAGGCTCAGGACAAGGTGAGAAAAAGATGGTTTAGGCAGCAAGTTTATTACCTTCCCTCATCATCACTAAGCAACCCAGGAATGGCTTTGAAGTATAGGTCAGCCATTCTCCTTCATCAGTTTTAGCCAAATTGAGGGCTGCTGCATCCACTCCTCAGGCATCATGCCAACCAGTTGTCAGTATCCCATTTTTCTCTTCACGCATGAGCTATCAGGCTGGAGAGAGGTGGTTTTCTTCTTGCTTTGGAAACAGAACAAAAGACTTTGGCACAGCACAGGAGTCCACCTGTGGTGAGACAGTGGAAAAAGTAAGGAAGGGAAATGTTATGAGTGTTATGCTCAGGAGAAATTAATTAATTAACAATGGACAGGGGTTTGCAGCTGAGATAAGGGCAATGCAAGGCCATGGCACATAGAGGCAAGGAAAAATTTTCGTGATAGCCCCAACTCTGCCCTCCTTCTGTGCACAGCAATAGATAAGCATCTCACCAAGCAATAGGGTTATTTCTTTGCTCAGTGTGTTTCTCTGGTCCCTAGCTAAACAGGGTCTTTTTCAGCAAAATGTCAACACAGACCTCAACTACCCATGGTCAAGTGAAGATATCAACCTAAAATTAATTTTTCCTCCTACCACATATTAAGTGAGTGTTGGGAGGTTTCAGAGGGCAATAGTAACCCTCTCTGCTATGAAGATGGGTGCACCAAATCTCCCTAAACTGTTTCATCTAAAATTCCAGAGCAGGAAGGCTGCTGCAATTCCATTGGACTAAGTACTTATGCCCCTAGCACAGAATATTGTCCCAGTATGGAAGGAAAGAACTAGGCTACTGCCTATGGGGAAAAGCTGTGGGAAATATCCCTTGAAGGCCTGCTTTCCACTTCCAGCATATCAGGGACTGAATGTAAATTAAGGCAGTGGGACATGTGTGTGTGTGAAGACAAACATACTGAGAAGCTTTAGTCTGCCTCTTCTCTTATAAAACCTGTCTATCTGCAGTACTGCCTTATATTCCTGGATGTATGTGAATTTGAAATTATGGAATATTATAAACATGTCTTAAAAGTCTTTGTCAAACATTCCCTACATCTGCTCTGTATAAATCCAGCCTTTGTCTCTAATAGAAGTAGCCTGTCATTGTAGCCTCACTCTCCTTCTCTCACTTCCCAGTTTGCTGTGAAACCCAAGAGGTTAAGCCTTGAGACAGGAAGCACTTTTCTGTTGACAGCAAGCCTGTATTATTTCAGAGGTCCCAGGTTGGTGTGGTTGGTTTTCAGCACAACTAGTAAAGTACCAAGTACATTGTTGGTGTCCAAAATGGGGTCAGACATACTGAGGTAGAGGGCAGATCATGAGAGGCATGGGTCCAGTTCAACCTCCTTGTTTTTGCTGATGTACAGGGTGTGAGCTCAAAGGAGGTGTAATGTTTTTGCATGCCTGGGTGTCCACCTGCATCTGGCAGGCAAACAGAGAGATTGACAACAACCTTCCTTGTGTTGCTGGAAGCTGAGCACCCCAAAACACTGGTTTTCTGGCATCTGACTGAACGGAGTAGAGACAGCTGATATACCGGTGGCCTTCTGATCCAGGAATATGGAGAAAAGTGTTGCCAGAAAGCTGGAAGGCTCCTTCTAAAGGAAGATAATGGAAAGGGCACATCACAGTTAAAAAGTCTCCAGAGGAAAAGAGTGAAGTGGAAAATTCCAAGCAGTTCTACTGTTTTTACCCACCGACTTTCTTCTACTCTTTCATCTGTGGGTTATTTTTGTTTTCTCTGTGCACTTTGCTCTTTCTGACTCCTTAAAACCTATCTCTCTGTTCTGCTTTGCAAAGCATCAGGGATGCATGGCAAGTTGATTATCCTCATGAAGCAGCTACCATAACATTGAGATTCAGGCATTTTCTTTATCATTAGCCTAACAAAGCATATAGAGTTGTAGCTAACTGGAAAGATACAGTACATTATTATTGTTATTATTTCTATTTTTGAAAACCAGGACACGGTGGTGTGGGGAGGGAGTGGGATGCATGACTGCGTAGACAGACAGTCATTTAATCTGAAATGGAGAGCAAAATGTAATTGGTAGCCTTAGACTCATTAGTATGCTGCAGCCTGGGTCTATGATTCCTATTAAAAAAAATATTAAAGGGCCACTGTTCAGGGAATTGAAGGTGGCACAAACAATTTAGTGGAGTTTTTCATCAATATCTTGCACAGGAGTTGCACCTTTTTGACTTTTAGGGCTGGAATGCAAAATTTAAGGAGAATATACTGCATCAATCGTACTTGCAATATAGTACATCACCCTTTGAAATACAGATCTTTCAGAATAATTTTTTTGTTAGTTTTTGGTCTGTAACCTTGGACTGCAACAGTTGTTTAGGTTTTTATTTTTAAGTGGCTTATGTCTACCAAAGTAAAACAGAAACAAAACAGAAAGTCAAAAGGAAAATGCCATTCATGTTCTCATCGTCAAACATAAAAAAAACCCCCAACCTTAAAAAATCAGGATGAGTGTGTTTCTTTTACATATTTCTAATCAGAAAATAGGATGAACAATAATATTTTCATTAAAACACTGCAAAGAAAACTACAGGGCTTCATACAAAATTAAACTCTCCTCTTTACAAAAATATTAAGTATTTAAAATAATTGAATTCTTTATGTATTATTTATAGTCAATATTTCTGTACTTAATTGTGACTGAGTTAAGTCAGATTTGTTGCTAGACTTAATGATAAGCCTCTTAACAAGAGGTATTTTTTCAGTAAGCTAGAAATGATCATAAACTCCCTGCTCTTTTGAGAAAATTAACCCTATACAAAACTATGTATATGACAGTAGAGGAGATACATGGTATTCAAGCATTTCATTGAATTGGTGTTATAATGTGGGTTTGTTTTAATACACCAAGGTCTGACTTAAAGAAAGCAAATGAAAAATTCTTTATTAAGTCCCCAAAGATTGAATGCACCCGTGCCAAAGGTCACAGCTCAGAACCTCTAAAAGGATGGCATAGTTTCTTCCCCACTAATTATTTTTAATGATAAGTTTTATTTGGAAGAAATCCCTTCCTATTTTCAAAACTTACCATATATGCTGCTCCCAAAATACGGTTTAGAATCCCTTGCACAAGCAAAGACTAAAGAATCACCCTAATTTCCTTCTAGAACAGAGATGCCAGCAGAGACATTTTAATGTATTACTTTTAATCACACTACTGTATTTCATTCACCTAGAAATTCATTAATCATAATTCACACCGCAAGAAACCATATTAAAATATAGTGATAGTGGGCAAGCAGATCTGTGTTCACAGCAGGGTTATTTCAACAACCTGTACACCCTTGTAGTTATGCAATTAACCCGCAGTAATAATCTTTGTTATTACTATTCTACATACCCCACCTGGAAGGTGGCCTAAGCTGACAGTATAAATATCACTGAACTAAAACATTTACCTCAGCTGGAACACTGTTTTTCTCCTGTAAATTGAATGGGTAACTTTTGGGGACACCTTAAATCGTCGTATTTAGGTAGAGTTTTGGTCCCAGTCATTTCGTACTGTAATCCTGAATCTGAAACCGATGTGTTTACAGCTTATAGGTCAAGGATTCAGGTGTGTTAGAAAGAAGGATACTTCAGCTCCTTTTGGCTCCTGTTTATATATATATACATATTTTAAGATGTTTTTCGTTTAGTATGGATGAGGCTTCTCTCTGCCTATTTGGCTAGGATGAAAATGACAATTGTGAAAATTGTGAATAGTATTGTTATATTATTAGGAACATTATGAATTATTTATATATAGCATGCACAGGGTGCTAGACATTTAATATGCACATAATCAGACTACTTCCCATTTCTAAAGTCAGAGTTGTTACTGAGGAGTTATCATTAATAAGTAAGAGATGACTTGGACAGGATACACACATACAAACTCATGGCTGAAGTATTTGTTGTTGATTCTTTTGCCTTTTTCAATATTCTCTCTCATTTCCCCATCCCATCTAATTTTACAGCCAACTGTGCCCATGCTCTGTACGTGGTGAAAGCAGCCAGCAGACACCACAGCAGCTGCTGGTCCCAGCTCTTTAGAGTGCTTCCGAGGCACTGTGGTTGTCCTATATGGGATGATAAGTTTTTAACAGATGTCATCGGGAGATGCTGAGCTGGTTGAGATCGTCGCATTGGAGGCAGAAGCTAAGGCCATGCCTAGGGGACCTGTGACCTCCACCACTCATTCCAGCACTGGGTCTCACAGCAGAGTCTAGAGGTACATCTTTGTGGAGGGCTAACTACAGTGTCTGGCTTACACGAGTTCTAGCTTGCCACTCATGTGAATCCTGCCAGCGTGACTGAGGCTGAAGCCCACCACAAGCAGTTCCTTTGAGCTGAGGAGATGAAGCAATGCCATTGGCATGCAAAAGAGATAGGCTGATGCTCAGCTCCAGAGACCTGAGGACCTGAGGCGCTCAGGTAGTTCCCAGAGTTTAGGTGGGAGCTGGTTACTCCAAGAAAATAGGAGAACAAAAAGCTTGTTGCTTGTTGCTTGTAATTTTTGAGGAAAAATTACTCTTGTACCTTTCCCAGAAACTGTACGCTAGTGGAGTGGCTGACATTTGCTTTATTTGCAGAGACAATATTTTTGCCACTGGTCAATGGGGCATACTTCAGATGCTGCCCATAGACCTGGAGGTGCTTTGTAATAGGTGACTCCTGTAAAAAATGACAGAAAATTAGCTTACTGACAGCTGTGGGAACAGAGGGGTTTAATAGAACTGCAGTTTTGCAATATATTGCTTATCAAGTGATTCCTCCACGATTACTATTTGCAGTAAATGCAATCAGCACTCCGCATTCTAGCCAAACATAGGAGGTGTCTGTGATAATGGTGTAAGGAGGGGAGAATCTGACACTTGAGGAGCATGGACTGGTGCAGCCATGACCAGGGGACAGTGCGGCAAGCTTGGAAACCAGGCAAATACGAGGTGCTGAAAGATATAGGATGGGTGGTTTCTCTGCACCAACCCTCTACAAAAAGCCCTCCACATTGCTCCCATAAGCACCACAATTCTGCATATTGCATGAAAATTTAACAGATTGTGCTAATTTCAATGTGGTTACAGACATGGAGGTGACCCAAGTGCAGCTCTTGCAGCAGAGATTCAACTATTCCCGGTATTTTCTCTGTGAAAGCCTGAGGAAAATGCTGGACCCTTAGGTACAACTGCCAGGCCATGAGGGGGCTAAGAGCTCTCCATGGGAAAGCCAGGGCCCATCCTATCTCCCCTGTCAGAAGCAGGGCAGACAGGGGTCACCAGCCTTGCTGGGACAGGGACTGATGGCTGAAATAGGGTGCTGGAATGTAAGCAGGGTGGGGGGAACCCCAGGGGTTCAGAGAAGGACAGGGGGTGCTGGGGGTGCCCTCAGGGCCCTGGCAATAGTCACTGGCAGCTCTCTGTGGGTACATTCAGACAAAGGCAAACGTGTAAGAACCCAGTCTGGAGTTACAAACCAGACCTCGGAAGTATGATACCGCACTTAGAAGTAATGATACGGTAGGGAAATTGCCTTATGCTGCTATTTAGTCCCATCTCTCCTCCCTCCCTGGGAAGCACCTATTTTAACTGTGAGAGTAATGTAATGTGCTTATGTTTGAAGGAAGAGACACCTTGAGTGTATGTGTGCTGCTTAGATAGCTTACACATAAAAGCTTGTGATTCAAGGAGCTCACTGTCTAGCTGAGATAGGCAGCAGAAGCAGCATTAAACTGAGAGACGAGATAGCATGCAATAATGCAAAGGGAGACAAGGAAAATCCTCTTGGTGGGTGTATGCTGTGAGTGCAGATGTTGCATCTTTAAGCTTATACTTTCCGGGTTTTCTTCCATATGGGCTGATGGACAAGACTGGCACTGCACTGGTAGTAAAGGTTGTTCAGGGAACAGAGCACTGCTCTGGCTGAGAGAACCTGCACCATAACCACGAGACTACTGTGCCCAATAGAAGAGAGAAGACATTCAAACCACAAAAGCACTGTTAGCAGAAGTTCAAGCGTCTCTAATAGGAAGATGAAGAAGGACTAATAGTTGATAAAATATTATGACTTCAAAGTTGCAGAGAAGGAGACAAGGACTACGGGGCAAAGAGTTAAAACAGAAAGAGCCCAGGAGAATAGGCTGTGACATCTGACATAGTGGGATCTCTCAGGGACTGAAGCAGAAGACTGCAGATCCCTGGATATCTGCTTACAGACAGGAGAGAGTCACTTGCAAAGACTAGATTTTGTGGCTGGCTGTCAGGAGTATCAGGTTTGCTATGGAAGGAAAGTAGAGTCAGTGAGTAAAAGCTGCAGTGGATGTTGTTACCAGGATGACCTGTTAGCTAAGTGCGAGGGGTAGAAAACTAAGGAGGAAAAGAGTGAAAAATACACAAGGAGTATAGTCTTCCTTGGAGCAATAAGAACTAGCCTGACGGAGCCTGCAGCTAAAACTGGAGCAGAGCACAGTAGGTCAGACAGGCTGGGAAAGCTGGCTAAAGAACCTCACCGTATTTAAAGTGCAAAGAAAAAAGAAAGACAGCTGTAACTGGGCTTTTGACAGTTGACTTAACGGCTCACTTTTAATTATATTTTGTCATTTGAAGTGAAATGTATTCCCTTGAAATAGTTTATCCACATAGCTCTTAGCGTTTCTTCCAATTATGTCGCACCCATCCTCTTAAAGTTTAACAAGCTTTAATGAACTCTATTGTTGCTAATTCATCTCCCTTTCATTCTGACAGTGTGACTTTTGTTTACAATTAGTACAGCTAACATTATGCAGGGTCATGTGGGTCGAAAGAAGAGGATTTCTATTCCACATGGTAAGAAAACAAATGAGTCCTGTCCTCTGGGGTACTTGTTAGTTTTGTTTTGTAATGAAGAAAAATCTCCCAGATACAGATCTTCTGGTGGGACTTAATCAAACTTGAGCGTCTGATTCCAAAAGATACCTTTGAAGACTTCCCTTCCCTACAACTTACCTTTGGAAGTACCTTAGCTTCACTGGTACTGCAGATTTTTACCTAGTTTCTTGGGAAACTTTGACTGATATCATCCAGAATACATTCATTTTACCTACAGATTCTGTTTGAGTACATTTTGAACTTATCATTTAGTTTCAACTATATTTCAAAGTGGAAAGACAGTCTGAAATATATTAAATTCCACAAGTTTGATGAAAATAAACAGCTATGTAGAGAAGTAAGACTGTAATTAGGGTGCCCACTGTGATAAAGCCTGCAGCATGAGCTTAATCCTTATTAGACACTGAAGTCTCTGTGAGAGAGAAGAGAATCACAAATCCCAGCTGTGGTCTCAGAAATCTCAGGTCAGAACTCATATTCTGTCAGAGAGTAGATAATCCAAAAAAGAAAAGAGCTTTTTGTAACATTGCTCACAGAATTTCTCCTTTTACTCTGTTTTTAGTTTAGTTAATAATTTTATTCATATGACTCTGAAAATGCCTAAAGACTCAGTTTGCTCCCTATTAGCTTCCCTCTGTTTTGAAAGAGAAGAGTAACCCATCTCCACCTGAGATTAAACCCAGAGGAAACTTTTCCTCTGAGAAAGCATCTACAGGCCAGCGTGACCAGCCTTCGGAGGCCATGGGCAGCCAGACTGGGCTCCGTGGGGAGGCCAGCCCAGCTGTGGCCTCCTTCAAAACAGCTCTGAGAGCACTGCTGCCTCCTCCTTCTCTTAGCGTACAGTCTTTACTTGTGGCTTCTGTGCTCGTCTACCAAGCGGTCGACTGCTCAATTCTGCTTTGACTGAAGGACCCTCCGAAATCCTCTAACTTTCAGGCCAGGGTTGCTCTGGGGCAAGGACAGAGGTGCCTCTGGCACTCCGCCAGTGTGCACTGAACAAGTTCAGAGATGATGTGATAGACTGGGTATAAAGCTATAATCTGTACTGGTTCAGAGGCTCCCATGGGATAACACTTCTTTTGAATTCTTGTTCTGGGTTGTTGGATTAAACCATACTGGAATTCAGGCCTTTCTTCTCACAGCTGAACATCTTTTCCTTAAGCTATGAGATTTATAATATAATCAAATATGTTTCATCAGCCCCTTCTTCCTCATTCCTGTATGTATTTTGCATTATTTTTATATAGTTACACACTTTCAACATAGGAGCTGCTTAGTATCCTTTTCCATGCTAGCCTACAGCTTCCTGGTTTTGTCTTTGTGCAAGGAGTAAGGAGGTTAGTAAGTAATAAGTATTACCTCAGCAGCGGAATTGAGATCTTGCTTAGGACTTGGGAAGAAAGAAAGTACAGATGTCAATCTTCGCGGGAGAGTTCTGGTGGCAACTTCTGCCTGAGGGACAGGACTTAAGACTTATTGTTGTCATTAGCTGCATGTGTTGATTAGCTCTAGGCAGCTTCCTGCCCAGCATGCTGGCTATTAGTGAGCCCATTTTGCATATGAGAATGCCTGTGTGACACACGGTTTTGTGGCACTATTGGAGACCAGGCTGGATGCACTGTCAGCTGGGGAAATGGCCCTGTGTGTCATGCCAGTAGGGTGTAGTTGTGTAGGGCACTTCTTGGCCATTTGAGTCTCTACCATGCCGTGTTGGAAATGGATCTGTTGTTTAACCACTGCAGAGCAGAAGCACTGTCACTCATGCTAATTTACCCTCTTTCTCAAGGCTGCTTCAAACTTTGAAGACAGCTGGGCAAAACTTTGCATGTTTTGTTGCCCTGCATGACGATGACGTACAAGATCACTTGTACTAGCAACCTTTCAGATTGCGTAAGAAATCTTGAATTTCAGAAGGAGAAGGCAGTTAAGAACTCAGAACTGTGGCATCTAGCTTTTGGTCCATTGCATTTTGAACCTAACTTTTAATCCTGGTCATTGACCATCTGTGTTTTCACAAATTAAAGTCCATAATTCTGTCAGTCTTTGTAGTTGTATAATGAATTCAAACCTCCTTCAACCTGAAGACCTATAAATAGATTTTGTCTTGGGCTGCCTTTCCTTTTCAGCAATCACACTACCAGTGGCTAACTGTTTGCTGTCTGCCTGTTTGCATTTTTACCTCTGAGCATGATCAAGTAGGTAGCATGTTTTCACTTCATTACTCTTTCTGATGGTGTACTGGATTCACTCCAGTGCGAATGACAGCTGCATCTTTTTCCCTGGTACATGGTGACTATTCAGGAATATGTGGGTCATACAGTCCTGCAGCATCACCTCATAGGTCACACATGTGTAGAGGCTCTGTGAACCACTGAGCTCCTTCAGTTTCTGCAGGAGCCCTGGTGATAAAGTTTGACTTGGATGGGGAGCTGGCGCTTCAACAAAAAGCCCCAGGGTGAATAATGATCACAAGCAGCACAAGCAGAAGGCTTTTCAAACCTCTTCTGGGTAATGTGAGAGGCTGATGAATGTAATCTTTTTCTCTTTAATGTTCAACTATCCTTGGCATAAAAATCTTCTTGGGTCTATGGCATCATGGAGATGTCTGACTCAGAACAGCGAGTAGCATGAAAAACGCGATATTCACAACTTCTTTTTTTTATGAATTCATGCAGAGGAGATACCTTTAGATTCCTCTGGTGGCTGCTGAAATCCAAACATAAAACAGTTCCTGTCTTTGATAAAGTCAAATATCAGGCTTCTGAACTGAGATCAGACTCCACAGAAGATGCAGGCACGCATAACTTTGTTTGTTGTAAGTTTTCTCCCAGGATGAAGAATATGATCAGTGGTTTCAAACTGAGAATGGATGTTAATTACTTAGTTATTTGCCAGGAGGTTGTAGTCACTAATATGTGGCTGCACTGTGCGGATTACAGAATTCAGTATGTTGGTCACCAGACTGGGTGAATAGGATCATAGTCCTTCTACTCAGTTGAACTGTAGATCACTGCATGACCTTTTCAACAAATATATTTTAATTAGCTGTATGTTCACCTTCTTCCTACTGCTGAAAGCAGGAAAAATGGATTATTGACAATATGGAGTATTATATATTTAACCTTTTAGGCTGAGAATTTGGGCTGGAGTGAAACCAATCTGTAAGACAGCTAGCAATATTGTACAGGCCAAACTGTGCCTAATTCACAGCTTAATTTTGTACCCTCACATGTGTACAGTGCACATCTCTGGAGCCACAAAATTTCTGTGATAATTAAATAGGTTTTGATTCTTCTCTTTCCCCCTTTCTGTGGCAGCACAACAAGGTCCCCATGTATGTGATTTGTACAGCGGTGAGGCACTACTAAAAATGGTTGTGCACCTGCAAGGACATCTAATTCCAGCCTATGGAATATTCCAGTAATCTATAGCCAGGCCCAGAGACAGCTTCTGGTCAGGGAAAAGGCTGATTAGAGAGACAGTACTTCAGGATACACTCCAAACACACTAATTAGTTTTTTTACAAAAATGGGTAGGAAATCCAGAAGAGAGGCCATATTCTACTCCAGGAGTACTGGCCAACTACTTCCTCTTCAGTCTGTAGCTTTAAAAGGCTTCAAAGGCTTCTTGTTAAAATGAAAAGGAGGTTGTTAACTCCCCATGCACTGATGTATTTTGTATGTTTGGCCATGGTTCTCTATAAATGTCACAGACATCCTCAGTAGAGGATGACGGGTCTTACCCACCTATGCTGCCCACCACAGTATCCTGCTGGGAGGAACCCTGTCACAGCCAGCCAGGGATGCTGTTAACTATTTGGCTCCAGAATTGTTATTTTGACCCTGGAACACCATACCACCTCCCTGGCTTTCCCTCCAGCCTTTTAGCTGCTTCTTCTGTTCATAACTCAGGCTCTTGCGGGAGGTGAGTTAGCTTTATCTCTGTGTCTGCATGCTGCCTAGGAAAATGTTGCTGCACACGATATGCCCACTGTGGAGCAAATGCATTGTCAGTAGTAATCCAGGAGAATGAGGGAGGAGACCTGAGTGGTTCGACCTCAACCAAAGAGAGTTCATATGAAAAAGACAGAGCATTACATAAGAGGGCTTTTTTCTTCAGTCCTCTGCACTTCCACACCTTGACCCTGCTACACTGGGGCCTGGTACAGTACTGTACCACTGGCTGCTCAGCAGTGTGGTAGCTGTGCTGTGGCCAGGCTGAGCTGGGAGGAGAGCTGTCAGCCCACAAACTGGGGAAGGCAATGCAGACGTGGCACTACATTTTAGCCCTGGACAGGCATGGAAAATGTACTTGCAGCCGTTGCTGCTCAAAGCACAGTTTGGACCCTGGTAGAGGGGACTGAATAACTTCTGGTTTTCAGGAAACATAAGTGACAACCTATCAACCCCAGCAATTGGTTTCTATCAGCTTATATTGGTTACATTTTCAAAGCTATGTTCAAAAGGAAAAGGGCAGAAAACATAATGCTTCAATGATACTGTCATTTGCTGGATTCCCTTAATAAGCCAGCTGTGAATAGATGAAATTGTTTTGTGAACCTGCTGCATGGAGCACACATTCTTTGTAGATTTCTCATGCAGAGGAACAGCTGCTGCGGTTAGAAAATGCCCTGTGGACCAGCCAAATAATTTTGCCAGCCATACTTCAGGTAACTCCTTTGGAAGGGTGTGAGGGAGGAGTGCATGCAATGAGGTCATTTTCACCTCTCTCTAGCCAGACCATGCACCTATAGCAGCAATGAGGGCAGGAAGCTAAGCCAGATAGGGGAGAATAAAATAAGTGCCAGTTTGATATACGAGTACATAGCAAATTTTAAACCTCGCTCCTGCCCTTTTCTGTGTGTAATAAATGAAATGACCTTCCAGTTAAAGTGTAAGAGATTGAAAAAGACAAAGCAGAGCAGTGAGGCCCTTTTTTCCCAGTGTATACCTACATTAGAATTCTGCTCTCACACTCTTGCAAAGGAAAACTGTAGCTTGAAGAGAAAACAACATAGCATTAAGCCATCCTGGTGTCAAATATTGTAAAAGAAAACAGTTAACGACACTGCATTCTCATTACCAGCTTTGGGTATAACAGCCTCCCTCCCTCATACCAAACAGGATTTCTTAGCGCTCTTTTGTGCTTAACTCTCCAACCTGGCAATTCCACCCAGCTCTGTGCTCATAAACTGTAACTCCTTTGTCATTCCCAGGTATTTTCTGTGGGTTTCGCTTTTATTGTGACCTGAAACTATTTTATGACTGAGTTCTACTGTTGTTCTGTGTACAGTGGGTAATGAAACACCTTTATCTGTATCTGCATCTTTTGGTTCTTTCTTTTTTCCTCTCAGCTTAATGACATTACTGTGAGCACCACTGGGACTTTTATGTAGATGTGCTGCATACTGGAGAAGTTGCTGCTTCAGGATAAGCCATTACTTTTTGTTGCCCCCACAGGCCTGGGAAAGATAGCTATTACAAACAACTTCCTGCAACAGTTACCTCATGAAAAATACGTTGTATGTCAAATTAACTTCTCAGCACAGGTCTCAGCTAATCATACCCAGGACATCTTCCTAACAAAACTTGAAGGGTATCCTGAGTTTTAATTAAAATCAAATATGTATTTGTGCTCGGTTTACCCCACAGAGATCATCCACAAAATAATATGAAATGTTCTTCTTCCATTTCTGACAGAATAAATGAAAGCTGATTTGTTTCTCTACGTACTGTTTATTAATGGGGAAACTACATTTTAATTGGTGTTGGCAAATATTCTGATTCATGGCATATATAGAATAGCACATAGTCCAGAAAGAACGTCTGCTTAACTTTATCTTCTTAGATGTCTTTGCTTTAGGAGAGTGAATCAGCTCCCTGTCCCTGGATATTCTTCAGTCTAAAGCATATTAAAGGGAATCACCAGATTGAGTCCCAACTAGTGAAGAGAGCCATCTGTTAGGGAAAGATCTGAGCAGTAGGCTATATATGGTACTTGCCAACCCACAGAGGGCAAAAAGATCAACTGGAAGAATGGCAGCATCCAGGGGATTATATCTAGAAAATGGTTATCTCTCTAGCATCTAAATCATGCATTTTTAATTCATCGCATGGCAGACAAACAAGTCAAACGTTAATTGGCATGATAAAAGGGAGCTCATAGCGTATTCTGCACCTTTCAATACGGAGATCCTCGCTTGCCAGACAGCCTAGACAAAACTTCGAACTTCGTATTTGCAAGCACCAGAAATGAGATCTGTGGGCAGTATCACACCTCAATTGATGCAAAAATAAATAAATAAATTTTTCTAAATTGAAAGAAAGTACTGAAAATGCTCAGTGCAAGCATGAGTCTTTAGGAACATCATAGATTATATTTTATAAGTGCTAAAACTTACTGTTATAATTGTAGCTTCCCTGAGCAAACAAAACAAATAATTTGACTCAGCTGTGACATAAATAGTTCAACTACATAAAGAATGCTTTTTTATGCACACTGGAGTTTGATAAATGCTATTATGACAACTGGCAGGCTCTACTGAATGGAGAAATATATCCTACCAACAATACAAAGGACTAGAAAATGCCATAAGGGTATTTGCTGTGGGGCTCACAAGTCATGATCATTTTAATCTCTGGGTAGTCAAGATGAAACCACTTGCTCCATGTATTTTTGTTTTATATTTGTATTTTTCTATAAGCTGAGTTTTCAAAGTCTGTCACCAAAAAAAAAAAAAAAAAGTTAAAGTAGCCTAGGCAGAAGATTTGGAATAACTAGACATCCAAAAATGATCTGTCCCAATCCTGACAAGGTCATTGTAAACTCTCTTGGGAGCTGCAATGTTCTAGCCCACACTAAAATAGGAATTTTCTCTCAAAAGAGAAAAATTCTCAGGAGGGGACTCTTTAAATTTGTCAAAGTACATATGCAAGAGCAGAGCAGACTCTAGCAAAATGCTGGTTCAACATAGGGGTGGTAAAACTGGTGAATTTTTAATTACTAGCATTTTTATTTTCCATTTCATAAAAACTATTAGAAAAGTCCATCTGTCTGGTTGATGGATTGCAGTGGATTAGCTACGAAATGAGTGAGAACACGCAGATTCTGAAAAATGTAATATACATCTAGAAAAAATGTTAAATATATTTTTACAGTGCCTTTCATGCTGTTTTCATGTCTGTTTCTGAGCCAAAAGCTGCTGAAGGACCTGAAAGGTGGTGTTCCAAAATGATATTAAAGAAATAGCCTTTTTTTTGGAATGAGAAACACCAACAGCCCAGTTTAGATAGTTTTATGGCCTAGATGTGGTTTCTTCCCTGATTATGCTTGGCCAGGTTCACTCAGGATTATTCCTCAGAGGCCAGAATAATTTCCCAGAGCTACTTTAACCTCCTCAACTGAAGCAGCTAGTGAATATTGCAGAAAAATTTACTCAGAGTGAGCAAATCTTTAACGTATGCATCTACAAGCATTCCTGGGAATGAAATCAAACTGTATTATGGGTGTTGCAGAGCTTAATTTTAAGGTTTTCAGTTGATCACAGAGACTTGTAGAAAAGTCTCTACAAGAGACTGTTCTCTAAAGAACAGAGAAAATATTTTTGTAATAAAGGTCATTGTATTTTATTAACGTTTTAATTGCTACACATCTGCCACTAAGCTAGAAGCCCCAGCACCATGGATGTTGTATTTTATGTAGTAATCAACACAATCTAGTGTTGTAAATGTCAATGATGGAATAACACAGCACTCAAATAGGCCCACATGGTGTAGGTGGCTCTTACCTTGAGGTAGGTGCAGTGAAAGTTACATGTGTGGAAACAATTTGAAAAATACCTGACTAGTAAAAGAAGGCTGTGGGTGGTCGTGGAACTTGGGAACCCCCCACAAAACATCTCTAGTGCAGATACTTGTGGGTGAGGACCAAGGATGAGGCTGGACATTTTGCAGGGCTCTCTTGGGGGCACAGAAGTACTGGAGTAAGATGAAGAAAGCCAAATGAATACAAGTCCATCTAGACAGCCATCAGCTGACAACAGCGAGGAGGGCGTTGGTGGCCCCAGAGGAGGAAGGAGGAGAGAAAGGGTCATGGTTTTCACGCAGAATGGAGGTAGGAGGAGGCTGTTCAGACAGAGGTGCACAAGGTACCTTCAGCATAACAAACAGTGCCAAACTGCCTAATCAAAGAGACATTTAAGCTACATTCAGCACAAGGCAACTTTCTAGTCTACGAAGAATCAGCTAAAGGAGAACCCAACCTGGATCTGTCAGCGTGATTCAGCCAGTGATTATTTCATTAAGTATTTGATCAAATGACTCAAACTTTCAGGCAGTTTGTCAACTCACTGAAAATGAACACCTGACATCTGACTACATGACTGAAGTCATGTATTGAATTAAACAGTCAAATAAATAAGGGGCCTCACAGATAGTGCACAGTGTGCTCTCAAAAACAAGATTTCTTTCACCCCTCATGAAAAAGATTGGCTTCCTCTTTTTTCAACAAGCGAGGAAGGACACTCTGTACTTCTTTGCCTGTGCCTGCTTGGTTCGTAACTTGTCCAAACCCTCACTGCTGAAGGGCAGTGAGGGAAAGGCAAGGGCTACAGTGTACCCTCTTCTGTGTCAGTCAAAACGCTCTGGCCAGGAACACAAGATGAGGAAGGATGCTCTTCACGGGCTGGAGAAACTTCATCTCCTTCTGTGGAGCTTTTCTTGTGCTGCCTCCCTCTCAGAGCAGATTGCATTTACCCACCTGCTGAAGCAAATGTGGGTTGAGCAATTTCCAAGTTTGATTACAAGCTCTGTTTTGAAGCTCTTTGCTGACCTCTTTTACCAACCCTTGGTGACCACATTTAATTAATTCGTTTAAAAAAAAAAAAAAAGAGAGAGATGTCTTTGCCAAGTACCTTCTCTTACAGACAGGTCTTTTCAGGGTGTACACTCAGGCCCCTGAGTGGAAACTTAGCTGCATGCAGCAATATTTTGTCTCAGAGCATATAGGCAGGTTGCACTGTTAAAGCCATCACTTCATGCCTGCTTGGGGAATGTGAAGTGCTGCACTGAAAGGCAAGGAGCAAACCAGAACTATTTCATGCTTGTCCTTCCTGGAGAGTTAGTGATTAATGCAAACCTTTGCTGTGTTTCTTCCAAGAGAGAGATGAAGAAAAGTTACCATCCTCATGAGTATCGCTGGGCCCACCAGGCACTGCTGGAGCTGATATGTGTTGCTGGCCCTGAGATGCAAACTTATGAGATATTAGAATATAGACAGAAGCTTCATGGTGGATTTCCCAACCTGCAGAAACCCAAAAAGGTACTCTGTGAACTGAAAATGAAACATGTCTGTCTTTAGGAACAGGCTTTCCCAAAGACTTCTCCATATATATTCCTGTGGATTTCTTTGGTGCTCAACTTCAAGCAGAACACAGCTTGCAGGAATCCTCTGAACTCCCAATCCCCCTTTTTCCTTTGATGCAAGGAAAGTGCTCGAGAACGCATGGCTGTCCAGCTGTTCCACATGGAGGAAAAATGACCTGCTCTGAGTACTGCAGGAGAGTACTTCTCTCTTCACTGCCAGAGAGAAACCGCTCACAACATTCTGTTGGTGTTTCTGCAGGGCTCCCTCATCCAGAAGATTTTAGAACATATCTTACTCATCTACATGAGTTACCACTTCCATTTATTTCAGGCAAGAGGTCTAAGTTAAAATGAAAATTAATGTGTTTGTTAACTTCCCTCTTATTTATGTTTGTTAGCTTTTCTCTTATGCACAGTGTATATTACAATGAATTAAAAAATAATAATGGCTAATCACGGCTTGGCAGGGATTTTTAATGGATTTAATTTTTCTCTATCAGGCTTACATGTAATCTCTAACATTTGGTGTTTTATGAGCTTGTTATCACTTGTAGTGTTTGCAGTGTGTGCCTGGAGTGCTTGCAGAATAACAGTGGGAATTAAAAATTCCCCCAGGACCAACAGGTGCTGGTTCCCATTCCCAGGCCAAGCAGCATTCTTATTCCCGTGTCTGGCTAGTTTAGTAGGATTCACATAATGGAGTTTTTTGTCCTTCCCACAACCACTTTGAGGGAAGGGAGTATTTACTGGAATGACTTACATCACATAGTCAGTAGGTGGCCTGGAAACGACGCTCCGGCTTGGCCCTTGAACTGCCCTTGTGCTGAGGCTGACAGACTCCGCATGCTTTTTGTCAAAATGAAAGGTGGCCGCCTTTCATCGCATTGTGACATATTACATACAAGATTACCACATTATTACATGTGAA
The DNA here is from genome assembly GCA_013397775.1 of Eulacestoma nigropectus. Classification (NCBI taxonomy): domain Eukaryota; kingdom Metazoa; phylum Chordata; class Aves; order Passeriformes; genus Eulacestoma; species Eulacestoma nigropectus. The sequence continues at coordinate 2,094,225 of VZTE01004593.1, forward strand.
ATAGGAGAACCTGAACATTGCCCTCTGTGGGCATGAGTGATGTACATGTCAGCTGTGGAGGGGATCACGACAGATCGGGGTTCATCATTCTGCCCACACAGGTCCTGTCACTGTCCAGAGGGGGGGCGGCTTTTCATAAAGCATGAATCCATTGTAATGCTCCAAAACAGTGAGGATCGTTGGTCCATGCAGTGCAGAAAGCACTGTTGCTATGGTAACAAGTTCTGTATCATTTTTTGTGTGTTTCTGTAATAAAAAACTATATATATATGTGCATTACTTTTATTACATTATGGCACCTTCAAAAAACATTGCTCAGCTTTTTACCTCAGAATCAACAGTTTAATTTCAGACTGGGTCAGTACCAAAATGATGATCATTATTATTCCAGATGTTTTTTTGGTGGCCTTTGTGAATTTACTGACAGTCCCAGCTCAACAGATAGTGACAGGTGTCTACACTATTAGTGTCTACTACAATTAGTACTAATTGGTACCTCTATTGGCAGTAGAGGTTGGCTAGGGATTTAATGGAGATGAGATATGAACGCACTCTCTCTGAGTTCTTCCTTTCTTTCCCCAAATAGAGAGGAAAACACATCTGAAATAAGTCTTCACCGTCAAAGTAAAGAAGAAAGTTTCAATATTTATTACTTGGTTTGTTCCTGAGTGGTGGCTTAATGGAAGCATTCAATCTCGGAGACTTCCAATTTGGCACTTTTCAGGTGAAATTTTCATTACTAGTCTAATTTTTTCCAGGTGCACTTCTGCAGCTGCAATGTATTGTGCCATAATTTAGCACCTGCAGTTCTTTCTAACAGCAAGAATTTCCAGCCAGGAAAACAAAGGTTGAGTCCAACCTTGATTTAAATAAATAAAATTTTAAAAAACAGCCCCGTCATGAAAAGAACAACAACAACGTGCTTTTAAAGAAGGTTTAATCAAACAAAAATGTTAGCAATACAATACTCTTTGTTGATAAGCTTCAACAAAAAGAGGAATCTCCGTGTATTGCATTTTAAAGGATTTTCTACAAGACTGTTCGTTTGCTTAATTGTTACTCCCCCTTGTAGAAAAATCTCACCCATTTGTTAATTTGTTTCTTTTCTTCTGATGCCTGACAAACAGCTCTAACCATGTTAAATTGTTTGCTCGTGATAGGGGAAAGGGTTTTTTCATTTATGCCTGTGAAGTTAGTTGAAAGTCTTAGAAACGTGAAATTTATAGTAAGTTCAAAACAGGCGAATTACACTCCAAGTAAGTGTTGGCAGCTCTTTATCTTTTCCTTGTTTTCCATATTTAATTCCACCCTTGAAAGATGGAATATGCATCATTTCCCCATCGTCTCTCTGTGGTTCACATTGAGTGAAGTGTTTTGAATTAATTATGTTAAATTATTAATAACTCAAGATTTGAAAACATTACAGGATTTGAGTAATGTTTTATCAGGCAGTAGCTGTATGATAATTCTGACGTTTTCATAGAGTAGAGTACACTTTCAGCTGACAGGTAAAAATTATGACTATATGCTGAAAGCACTGAGTTTAGTTCATTGTGAAGCATAATAAAGTAATGAACGTTTAAGCTGCATATTAGAGAAAAGCTCCTGTTAATGAATAGACTCTGGGAGAAACAAAGAAAGCAGCGTTTCTTAGGTCGTGTAAAATGAACTCTACAGATACATAGAATACAGAACAGGTCCATATTGGTAGGGACATGAATGGCATAAGAAGTCTCTTCTGCATCTAATTCCTGTGATTCTCTGATACCAGATATTATCTGATGTATCACCTCTATCTGTCAATAATTAACTGATGGCTAACTTACAGCTCATTTGTCAAGGAAAATAGAAAACGCTGTTAACACTAGGCCTTCAAAACATGGCTTTGATCTGCTAGAATTATTCTAGCATAAAGGGCCAAATACAAAGTTTATCTTCTGTTAAATCCCCCTGACATTTTAACTAGGGCTATAAAATAAATGGTCATCTAAATCAAATTGTATTAATTTCAAGTATTATTTTGAACCCATTTTATGGCTCTACAACCATCCAAGAACATTTAAGAGAGAGGTGGGACAGCTGACATAAGACCCTAGAATTAGTTCTATAATTATTTGCACAGGGAAAATGGCTTCTTTCCACAGTCAGACCACAGTATTCTTCTTGATACATTTCACCAGCCTCACATAATAAACCCTGTGGAGGAATTAAAGAGCCAAGAAATATAGGTTAGACTCGCAAGACAGACACTGGCACTTAGCACGCATTTCAATCCCCCCCAGTGCTTACAGCCTGCCTCATCTGCTCTGACTCTGGCTCCCTGGCTGCCAGTGCTTCCCTGCTGGGAGCTGGGGACCCAGGCTCAGGCCACCCCTCCACTTGGGCAGGGATTTACGCCATTTCTCAGGAGAGCTGCCCTACCCAGGGCATAGTTCCTGTTTCTTGTGTTAAGCAGCCAGCTATTACAAGAGTAGAGGGGTGCCTAACTCCCCTTAACTTGATTTTGCCTTGCTGTGACACTTGAAGTCTCTGAGTGTATAAAGTCTGTGTACAGAAGGGTTGGCAGGTGGTGGCTTGGAACCTGTTTTTCTCACTATGAGGAGAAGCCTCAAGTACCCAGCTTTGAGCTGTGGTTTTCTTAAGAAAGTAGAGTGCCTAAAAGCTGTGTGTGGCATGACCTAAATCTTCCCAGTGGATCCAGACCCATCGAGTAACAAGTCTTAGTAAAAGAGACAAAATATGTACACATCTGTCCTTGTATATCTAACCATAAAGGATTGTATTTCCTAAGGTATTTAGACATCTGTTGAGTCATGTAACTGCTAAAGTGATCTTCAAATGTACCTTAGTAGGTTTGACAGCTAGTTCTTATTTCAAAGAGTTATTTAGACAGCCAGTGAGATTTTCAAAGCATTTATCTATTTCTCTGAGTATTGTACTGAAAAACCCAGCCCAGAGTCTTTTGCAGGGAGAAGCATAGTGCTATTGATATGCATTCATAACATTAAAACACCCATTCACTGACCATTTTATAACATATTCTATAAGTCTTGTCCTCTGATTCAGTGTTCACAAGGACTCATGCAGGAATGGGCTTTGCCAAGATGATCTACATATTCTCCAAAAGAAGCAAATGCTTTACTCCTTTTCTAGCCTGTAAGTTCAGGTCGTTTCACCATTTTCACTCTTGGTAGACGGTATTTCAATTCTGCCTCCTGTCCCTTCATTGCTAGACCTTCCTGTATGTTAGACATTTCCCAGGGACCCCGCACAAGAAGTTAAGCTTGAGAAAAAGTAGAACCAATACCTTACTTTTGACTCCTTAGCTTATATAGTACCCACACTGGAGCACACTACCCTTTTTCTGACATCCTGATCTGATATTTTTGAGGGGGGAAATAAAAAGGGGGGAATTCTCTCAAGGCCTATAATTAAAATGTATTGTCATAATACATGTAGAAATGCAGGGTGTCACAGCTCTCTTACATTTATGCTGTTACTTCACACTGTCCCAAGTGTTTGTGATCAATCAGGATACAGGCTAGTAGAACTGAAGCAGTCCGCTCTGTGGTTGCCTTTCGTTCAAGTTCTCCTTGTCTTGTAATTACCTGGAGTGAATATATCTCCCCAGCAGCACACTGTGCACCACAATATGCTTTGGAATGAGATGCAGGACTGGAAATAAAAGCATTTTACTCAGGGTGCCAAAGAACCTCCTGTAGGTGCAACACCAAAAATCACTTATTATAATACTTCTTGCCTAATTAATTCCATTGATACATTCAAGTTCATCAGAGTTCTGTTGACAGTCTTTAACAAAGGGCTTTTTCTTTTCCTTTTTTTTTCTTTGTTTAAACTGGAATAGTTTTATTAGCTTGTTTACTTCAGCACAACATGCCACCTTTGATTAAACTCCATGTGGATTTATAACTATGTCCTCCCCATGTTTCTGTGACCTTTACGGCACATCTGATAAAAATAAAAGGTCATGGATTCCAAAAGAACTGGTTCTAATAATAATGTCAGGCAGGCTCCCCAGAAAGTGTGTGATTTCCCTTCTTTCTTTTCTTCCTTTCCTTTCTTCTTCCAATCTCTCGCTCTCTCTTTTTCTGCTTTTTCAAAGTAAGATGAAAACTAACATGAATAAAATTAGTGATTTAATTTTGCAGGAGAAAGAAGAGGGTTTACAGTGCTCCACTGGGGAAAAGGGCTTTTGTCTTTGTTGATGACCTAAACATGCCTGCCAAGGAGAAATATGGTGCCCAGCCTCCCATTGAACTGCTGCAGCAATGGATTGACCATGGCTACTGGTTTGACAGGTGCAATAAATATTAATTAGTGTGCTTGGCTACAGAGGAGTAATGATATACACTGTTTCTCTGAAGCGTTAAATTGTAGTGTTAGTCTTTTATAATTCCTCATCTTCTCAGTCACAACAGGAAAACACTCTGAGTTACACGACTCCCTGTATAGGAAAAGGAATAAAGGCTTATATGTTGCAGTGAATTACAGCATGAGAATGCCAAGCCTATATAGGAGAAAGGCACAACATGCATTTTCATGTTTTTGAGAAAACACCGCCAGTATTTAAGCCAGCACAAAACACGTTCAAATAAATTTTTAGTTCCCGGTTGTTAAGGACTGAAACAAAATAATTTGTCTTTCAGCAAATGACTTTGAGGTTGGAATGCAGCTGAAGATGCTTTTCCAAAGCACAGTCAGTGTTTAGAAGAAGAGTGTGTGTAATAGACTCAGGCACTTTTCTGCATGGTTTGTGGTAATACTGGTTGTTAGAAAGACTTCAAATTCTCTCTTTTTCATGTCTCATATATATGAACATAAAATAAGTATCTATTGTTTAAGAGTGAGCCTACTTAATCCGCAGCTTTAAAAAAAACCCTAAATTGGAACAGGAAAAGTAAAATAGCACCTAGTCTAGCACTTAGCCTTTACAGAGCTCAGCTATTAGAAAAATGTAACCATGCTTTATGATACACTTAATTATATACACCTAAGGTATAAAGCAGCTACACTTTAACCAAAATAATGGGCTGTTAATTAAGAACTGGTGCTTCTTGCATGATTTATTATTACTCTAGTCAGCAATTATGCTTAAACCTCTCATTAGACACATTACTGTACTGAAAATCTTGTTTTCTAGTAATGCATGTTTAACGTTGTATTACAACTTTACATGGCAGTCTCAGACTGTGATCCCTCTGTGCTTTTCAGGAGAGAGGCATGAAAGTTGACAGGTACTGTCTGCATTTCAATTGGAACTCCTACCTTTCTCTTTACCCTAAGTCAAATAAAATAAAGGCTTCAGCTTTTCTGTAGTGCAATACAAAAGAGTAAGGAAATAGAAAATGAGAAATGTGGGTGTTTTCAAGTCTGATGTTTTCTCACAACTATAGAAGGTTTCTTAATATTTTCAAAGTAAATTTGCACTTGAAGCGCAAAGCATTAGGTAGAACCTTTTTACCATTTTATACTCAACTTAGGATAGTGAGATTGAAATGCATGGAATTTTCCTGCTCCAAACTCCCTTGTTTTCTGACAAATACAGCAGTTTCTTTCCTTTTAGGAACAACAAGGCTTTTCATTGCCAGAAATGCTCATCCTCCCCTACCCTCGGTATAAGCCATGAGATGGAGGTTAGGAAGAAGCAGATGGGGACAATGAGAAAACAAAATCATGCCATTTGAAACACAAAGGTTTTGCTCCTTTATATACTCAGAATTACTTGTGCTTGTGGGTGCACCTTGTCACTTGTCAGCCTGTCTGGATGAGCAATATACACAGAAAGAACAATTTGAGCAAGATGGTCTTCACTGGATAAAAACAACAAAGCATTAGTTACCTGGGAGGCAGGAAGACTGGCATGGCTTTTCCCCCCAATGACAGTTTATAACAAGCAAATATTTGCTGATAATGTCTGACAATATAGCCACAGGAAGAAGCAGATGAGGTAATTCTAGGTGGTATCCTTTACTGTCAGAGGGAACCATGGTTTTCTAAGGTGATTAAACTGTTGGTGGCAAAGCCATTGAGGATGCTAAATAGGAAAGACTTGCTAGTAAAAGACCCACTACTGCCTCAGAGGCTGCTTTCTGTCACACTATCTGTGACGTAACTGCACACAAGGAGAAAAGTTCCTGACTTCATGCAGGTAAGAAGTCTCAACGAAATCATGCTCCTATGTTTTCATTATCTGTCAGCTCCTGTTCCCTGAGAACTTGTGAGCCAGTTTTGACACAGCGATTGCAGTCTCAGATATGTCAAAGCATCCCAAACACAGAAGGTGTGACCCCAGTGAGGGATGGATGGGAGTGGTGCAGAAGTGGGCCCACGTATTGTGTGGTGGGGCATTGGGGTGGGAGGGCTACGAGGGACATATTAGGGAACCTGAAGCTGTAGAGCTGGATGAAAAGGTGAAAGGTCCTTTGGTTTCCCTGTCTATGAAACAAGTAATTTTTATTCTAATAAATATTCAAGAGAGGTTGCAGCTACTTGCCTGGACATTCTGCTTCATGGTATATTTTCATTTCTCTACTGGTCTGTCTTTCTATAAGTTTCAGTCCCCTAAAGATCCCCCTCCAAACTTCTGGAGCTCAACATACCAAGCTCAGACTACCTTGAACATTTCCGAACACCTCTGTCAGAGGGAAAAGCAGATGGTGTAAACTCATTCATATCAGAATCATCCCACATGAAGACTCTGCAATTAATTGCCAGCTGGATGTGAGTAGCTCCGTCACCTTTGCGCTATCCACACAGGGTGAAGGAGCAGGAGTCAGGACCTATTATCTGACCTCTGGAATAACCTCCATCTGGCAGAAGGCCACAGCTGAGGCTCCTTCGAGGAAGCTCCCTCCATGGCAGAAGTAACACAGCATTCTTTAAAGGGGATAGTGAACTGCCAGAAAGAATTAACAAACATGACTCATTTTCTTACAACTGAGGGTGTCAGGAATTTTAATCTCCTTTCTGGGAATTTGTTTAAAACCTGTTGTGAACCCATGGGTACACTTGTGTTTGCTTGTCTAGGTTTATTTGTTTGCATCTGTGTGTATCGCTTTCAAGCCTGCTGAGGGTTTGTCTTGAATACAGTAGTGAAATGCTTAGATGAACACCTAGATGCCCTGTGCAAATGAGGTGTAGGAGGGGGAATCACAGTACAGTGATGAGGGAAAGAAGATCTAATCTTAGTTTTGGATGATGAAACCTTGCTGGCTGGAGCCACACATATCGCCAGCAGAAGACAGGTGTACTCCACAGGAGAAGCAGAATAAATCTGATTCTAAGCAGTATCATTATCCTTTTGTACCCACAGCACGTTCGTCCGTGCGTTCATTCGTACATCTGTTGTGTACCAAGGTCTTTGTACTCCAGCAAGCCTTGAGTGATGCAAGCAGTTACAGGTCTACACCTAATAGACCATATGTTGCAAACTGACTCTGAAGTGCCAAAATAAGGAACGTGAAACAGAAAGTTGAACTGTAATAAGAATGAAGAAATGCACAGGACATGCAGAAATGAAAAGGAACAAATCCTGCCTTAAGATACATACTGTGAGGTGGGTAGCTTTTCCCATGATGACAGAACCCTGTTTTTCCCTAATGCAAGGAAAAAAACCCACTTGTGTGAATCTCTTTCTGTTTTGCTTTCTCTCTCATTTGTCTTCTTCCCCATACCTGAGCCTTGATTGCCTCATTTACTGGTACTGTTCCTGACAAAAATTGTGTTAAAAAGGTTAAATTTAAATGCAGTATAGTGCAGTCTAATTTCTTTCAGGAGGTCCTACAGCCAATGGTTGAGCAGGCAGTCTTATGTCCTCAATTTATATTGCTTTAAAACTACGACTTTTCCATGATGCAGTTCTAGTGGTCGATGAGAAACCTAGTGGATTGTTTCTTGGATGGATCACTCCTGATTTTGGAAGTTTTTTCATTAAGCAGGAATTGGTCTTTGAACTTGGTGTGACAGAATGTGTAAGGGAAGAATTTCGTAAAGGAAGATGTATTCACTGGGTCCTTTGTAGATCACATGGGTGGTTGAATTACTGGGCTGTTTGACTCAACCAATCTGAGACAGTCATGTTCACCTCCAGGTAGAGAAAGAATCTGTGATCCCTCCCAGGGCAGGCAAACACACAAATGGCAGGTCTTGTTGGGGATGAGCAAATGAAAGTATGTCAGCCAGACAAAGAAGACAGAAGGCTGTCCTGACACACTTCTTGCATCCACGTATCCCATAAGACCCAGGAGATATTACGTAACACAAAGGTCAGAATTCTGGTACATTGTGTGCGGTATTTTCCCTTCCTGTAAATATCACACAGGTATCCTGGTTTAATCAAGAACCAGCTGTTCATCTGTCCACTACTTGCTTCTAATCACTTTAAGAAGAAAGAAACAGGTACATATGTATATATTTCTCTCTTGTTCTCTCTCTCTCTATGTATATACATGAATGTAAGCATATATATATGTGATTATAGGTAATATAACATTATACAATACCAAGTAGATCCGTGGAGGTTTGTGCCATTTTATGTAGGTATGAACACAGTAGGGAAGCAATCCACCACGTGGGACTTTCCATCATAACAGTTGTTCATCGAATCAACAGGTTTTCTTTCATTTATTTCATTAGGACAAGTCTTTTCCTCCTCCACGTCCATCCCTTAAGAATCCTGTGGCTTTGTTTGAAGACTGCAGCAGAGTCTAACCCAGAGATAGCTGCAGTCTGTTCATTTTGGTAAGGGATAAAAAATCCAAGCTCACCAGCCATGCCTGGTGAGGACAAGAGGTCTAGAGTGTTACAGTTTGCATTGCAGACCTGTGCAACTGTACTCAGAACAGACAGGCAAGTTCTGCTCTGCCCTGATGTCAGGGCTGAGCCTGAGGGTGGACTTCCTGCTGCCTCCACTGATGCTCATGAGAAGTAGCTTGAAGCTACTGCAAGGGCATTCACAGCAACACAGGGCTTTGCATGGGCTTTGCGTCAGCTGCAAATCCAGCCTAAGAATCTGTGCAAATGCTTAGTTATCTGTGCCATTTTGTTGCCTCTGCTGCTTGAGCTGTCCCAGTTAAATAGTGTTACCCAAGCTAGCTCATTTAATATGGGTTCAAGCATGTCTCTGGAGACAGTAGTCACAGCAGTGTCTGTGGAGCAAAGCAATCCCAAGGATGTACACATCTGGGGTTTGGGGTTTTAGTTCAGCTAATGAACAAAAAAAATGTCATGAAATGTGGAAAACTTGGGTGGAGACTGACTGACTTCTCTGCAAAATTTCATCTTCTACATCCTGTCCCTATACTCATTGCTCCTCTGTTCCTACCCTGCCAATTTTCCCCCTTGCTTCCTTTGCTACCTCTGTTTCTTAAAAATGAACCCCCCGAGTCACACTTTTTCAATTTTTGATATAGCATTTCATACTCTTCTCTCTCATGTCGTTCTGAGAATTCAGAGGTGTGAAACCAACAACATTTGGTCCCTGGCAATTGTCCCTACCTTCTTCAGGCTGAACTCAGTGTTCAGTCCCCAATGTGGACAGAGAAAATAAGCTGAGCTACCTGAACAAGGATTGTTGCAAATGGTTCGGGTTCTCTGTAGGGCACAGAAGAAAAAGAAAAACATTTTGCCCTTACTTCTCATGAAATAGACACTATGAATCTTGCTAAAGCAATAAAATATTTCAGCAGCTTCTGAAGATGTAAAATTTATTATTTCTTCCTGCAGTCATACCTACCATGAGATTATGAGGTTAAATTTATTTATATCATATTTTTAAAATTGCCAGAGTTAAATGTGTAGTCTATTTATAATTGATCTATTAATGAGAGAACTTACTTGACAGGCACAAAAATAGGAAAAAGAAAAATATGTTTCAGTTCTTTCTTGGATTTTAGGTTTTGGAGAATATTTACACATAGGAAAGTTTCAGAGTTTTAATCTTTTTAGTCCCCCATCATCTCATGTGCTATTTTAGAAGTATGGAATGGAAGAGAGTGCACCATTCTTCTGCTGATTGCAATTGCCCCTGAGAAAGCTGGTTCAAACTGCACAAAGGATAGGAAAGGGGAGACAAAATTCATCTCAGAAACACCTTTTTTTCTCTTGATTTGCACCTTGCCACTGAGTTTGAAAAACCTCTGTGTACACTGAGCTGTAATGGAAACAGGTGCATCTCTGTGCATTCCTTAATTTCTGATTTACAGGAGCTTTGAATGTACTCGTCCATCCCTGCCTATCATGATAGCGCTTGTATAGTCTGTATGAGATTTAGGTGTGTTTTTCTCCTCTGTCCCTCTTCTCAGTGTCCTTGTCACACACAAATCCTTCCTTACACAATGCGAGATGACACCATTTGTGCTGTCCTGGTCGATTCTTCAGATAGCTACCAGGCAGTTACCGATTGTTTCTTCCCCTCAAAGGCAGCACCCAAAGGGCCCCTTGGTCTCTCACACAGTCAGTGCAAAACTGGGCAAAGATTCTAGCTGTTTTTCTCTCTCTTCTTCTCTTGCTCTCAATTTCTTTCAGTGTCTGTAACATATTGTATCCACCACTCTTTCTTACTTCCCTTGATATCTTACCCTCCCTCTGCAGTTAGAAAATACAGACTCTTGGAGGTCACTGATGAATGAATAGCATTTAAAAGTTATATATAAAATCGAAAATTATTGTCTCTGAAATGATGGTTTCAGACGTGGTAGTCTAACATTTTGGGAGTGTGGTTATTTCTACTCCTTACATCAGTGCTCTTGGAAAACAGTGTAAGCATTTAACAAGATTGAGATACGCAAACAAGACCATATCTTCAGCCCTATCACAATTATTTTAGTCCTATTACTCACTGAACAGGACTGTCAGTGTCAGACATTTTTAACAGCAAGAATAAAATTCTTGCCAAGAAATTAAGGTGGTTTTTTTCAAGAATTAAGGACTATTCTGTGATTCAAAAGAAATTTTAAAAAATCCTGATGAACAACAGAAATCACTAAAATGAGTAGCTGGAACTTTTTTAATAAATCTTTTCTATTGAAAAGCAATGAAACATAATTAACATTATTTGGTGTCTGGTTTTATTTTTTTTTCTATTTAATTTTTATGACAAAATGCTCTATATTCACTTATTCTGTTATTGCTCTAATAATACCTACTGGTTTACTTCCTAGTCAGAAGTCCTTGCAAGCTCAAAAGTATAATTATATATAGCCTTATACCCATCATGCAACACACACTTTGAGTCAGAATCTTGTTTACCTTCTCCAGTGTGTTTTCCTGTTCAGTTTGGGAACATTTCAGAGACAAAGAAGGAGGCTGACTGTAGAGAAAGGTTACACTTTGGTAATTTACTTTTGAAATGAAGCATCCTTGATCAAATGGTAGCCAGCTTAAAAAAGCCAGTCTGCTTACAGCCTCATAACATGGTGGGGAATTTGAACTAGGTTCTTCCTAGGAACAAAGGAGCACAATGTGAAGCCATGAAGGTGGTGTGACACTAGAACAGTTTCCCACAAAAGTTGTGGGTGTCTCATCCCTGGAAGTGTTCAAGGCCAGGCTGGATGGGCCTTTGTGCAACCTGATCTAGATGAAGGTGTTCCTGTCCACTGCAGGAAGGTTGGGACCAGGTGATCTTTAAAATCCCTTCCAACCCAAAACATTCTGTGATTGTATGATTCTATGAAGGACAGGTTTATTTCAGAGCCCAAGAAGAGAGGGACACAGAAGGAGGTCCAAGGACGGAGGAAAAGATGCTTCCTGAATACTTTAAAAGAGTCTGATGCTTTAAATTGATAAGAAAACTGAATCAGAGAAGAGGAGGTAGGAGGTGGGCTACTTTACGTATATATTTTCCTTGTGCAATCCTTATGTGTTAGAGCAGTGTGGTTAGAAACCTCTGCAAGTCCTGTTGGATTTCTTGATTATCGCACATTTTTGGAGAATTACATGGCAAATCAAAGAGCCTGCAAGTCTCGTACAATGGTGAAGTCTTAGGTTAAGCAGTGGAAGGTGATCAGTGGTCCTGAGAGCATGGCAATCACACCCTGCACCCTTGTCTCTGCAAGGGGCAAAAGGGAGCCTGTGCAAAGCAAGCCTGACAGGGAATCAGAAGACACAGAGTTGCCAAGCACAGCCGAAGCATGAATTAACATTTATATTAATTTTATTTGAGAATTCTCACCAACTGTTAATAGTCATTTGCAGGGGAAAAACAGTTGTCCAACTAACACTGACATCTGGGAATCTTGTGTGTCAGGGAGGAAAAGTACATTGATCTCTCACCCACACTCAGATTTTGCTGCCTTTCTCTCATTGCTCTCTGCCTTTAGCCCTGCTAGGTTGGGGTGGCAATCAGACTGTCAGACAACACCACGTTTCAGATCACAGCAGCAACTCTCTGTCTTCTGCTTTTTTCATGCATGAATAGAGCCGTGCAATCCTCTTACAGCAAGCCATAAAGAAGCTGAACCACCAGATGGACTGGTCTAGCACCAGTCACGTTGCACTTTTCTTCAGCTCAGACTTCATCAACTTCTGCCCTCATCCCAGCACCCCCCCTCCCAACCTCCCCTCCCAGGGTATTAGTTTTATAACTGGAACAAAAATGTGATGAGCCTTTCAAGCCTTCTGACACTGCAGTCCAGGCTCTTTTCTTGCCCACTGTATATTTTCAGTTGAAATTTAGCAGCAGTATTTTGGAGAACACAGTTTCAGATCCGTGACATGGACATGTTTTGATGACTTGAGCTACACGTTGCTACTGTAGTAGGGGGTACAGAGGAGAGGAAGGGGAGACAAAAGGGAGAGTTGCTCTTAGAAGAGACGAAAGAGAATGAGTTGACTAAATTGCTGCCAGGGCTTTTTAAACAAAATAAAAGAAGCAAGCAAAACAAAAGCAAGGGACAAGTACTGATTTTCAAGAGAGAGACTGCAAATTTTTAGTAAAACAGGGCCTAAGTCTCTGCTCTGTTAGTCTGGTGTAGCTGTGGGCAGTGATGATGGCAAAGGCACCTAAGCAAGCTTCCACAGGAAGGAGTCAGCTCCAGTTTAGGAGCAGAGGGAAAGGGGGCAGCTGGGCTAGTGCAAACATGGCTGCCTGCACAGATTTCCCCCTACAACTGCTACTGCATGTTACAAAACGATGGCCTTTACTGGGGAAACAGTGCCCAGCAAACTCCAGTGCCTTGGAGCATGTGGGTGAAGCACATTCCCCTGAATGGTGGGTCTGCCTGTCTGAAGGCAGGCAGGAGGATGGGAGAAAGCAATTTATTCCTTTAATGTTTTGCCTCTGTCTGATTGGCAGACCAGAAATTAGGCCTGTTCTAGTAATTTCTCTGAGAATGCAAATCTTAATTCGCTGTTTGTTAAATGCTTAACTAACATCTGAGATCATTATTTTAAACTCGAGCTGCCAGAATAAACACTGTCAGCAATCCATTTGCTTTAGAGAATAGCTCTTCCTGACAGCAGCAGAGATGCAAACAGTTACCTTTTAATACCAGGCTGTGAAAAGCTCACCCCCCAGCCCAGCCCCCCACTTCCATTTGCAGTAAACAGCATTGCCTGTCCTTATTCTGTGCCATGACTCTATTCTGCTTTCTGAGGCACTCTTAATAACAGAGGGATAGCATGGTGTGCTTTAAGTTCTCCATTAAAGAGAGTTTGTGGTGGGAGAGCAGGAAAATTCATTGGGTTTGAGGTTTTGGCAAGGAGATGAAAGAAAAATTAAGTCATTTTTGGTTCTGATGTAGGAAGGCAGGGATGTGGTACAAGTCAAGGACAAGTTCTTGGTTGCAGCTATGGCCCCTCCTGTGGTGGAAGACAAACGTCTCCCTGCCCTTTCTTGATGGAATCTCCACAGATGCCTTCCCTAGCGAAAAACAGGACAAGTGTCTTTCCTGTTAAGCTCCTTTCCTCAGGAGCTGACTGAGCATTTCGATGCAGACTTGACTCTTTTCTGAAATCACATCCAAGCTTAAAAGCTTAGCAATCATGTATCTTCCTTTCTCTAACCATATTGACAAAAATATGAGCCAAATTCTGTGTCAAGGATTTGCACCTCAAGGAAGTGAATGGGACTTCTGTATTTGTGTAGAAGTAAGAAAACAGTACTATGATTATACAATTTTTCCAATAAAGATTACAAAAAGCCCTCATAGGCATTCATTAAAATAATTTCTCAATAGCTTTCAGGGTTTTAAGCCATGAATTAGTTATTTCCTACATTTAGGTCATAACCAAGGTCTGTTTAATGTGCTATTCTATATCCAAAAGTAACTATGAGTGAGAGTTTTGATGGGAAGAAATAATACTTTCACTGTAGGCAAATGCAGCATGCCCTGCTAAGCTCTCAGCTAACTTGATATATAGCTCTTTTCAGAAAAAGGGAATTGTCTCTAAATTGTTGCCTTATTTTATCCTTCAGTGGGAATAAAATTGGTCTATAAGAATAAAAAATTTTAATACATGTCTATTACAATACGCTCTCCTAATTGGTATTGATCTTCCCTGTGGTACTTGAAATGCGAGAAATTATTTCAGCAGGATTTGAGCTAAGAGAAATGGGAAATGGAGAGAAAGACTGACACCAAAAAAAGGTAGTGGGGAAAGGTAGGGATTGGCGGCATGTATGGCTTCATCATCAAATAAAGAAAATGGTTTTTACAAGAGAAGCAAGTATAAAACAGTCTGAGATTGAAATGGAGATGATAAACAGCTTTAGTAGGAGAAAACTAGAAAAAATATATGGAGTAAGGAAAAACATTAAGAGTTTCTAAAGAGGAAGGACATCCTATTAGTGAGCTAGCTGGATGAACAAGCTTCAGGAATGGATTTGGTTGGGATGGATTTGGGTTTGATCACATCTCATGTCCAGCAAGATACAATGAGGTGCTACAACACCCTGTTGGATGGTCAGAGGCTCTGGAAAACAACCAGTGCCAGAACCCTGCCAAGAAACACCTCTGCAGGTGGCAGTGTCCTACAAAGAGGGAAGATTAAAGGAATTCCTGAGCTTAGTTGAAGCACATCTTGGCATTTTTTTTTTCGTTTGTCTTCATTTTATGAATTCCAAAATATCCTAAACTCCACTGTGCCAAAAAACCAGAGACACACTCTTCTAATGCAAGCAGTGCTTGACAACCCAATGAGCTGCATACAAGATAATGTTGTTTACTAATAATACAACCCCAAATGTATTTGTCTTGCAACAGAGCACCAGGTAAGTAATTAATTAAAAAGCTGATACATACAGCTTTCTTGAAATGGAGAACAGCATTAGTTCTGAAACATAAGCTTTGTAATTTGGTAAAGATATTCAACATTCTGTGGAAAGCCTGGTTGATTACAGTTTTTCAAAGTCTAGTCCTATCCTTGTAAACAGAACAAGGTAATAATGAGGCTCTCTGTCACTGTGTCATAATAGAACACAGAGGGCAAAACTTCATTACGTTCTTTTGACTCCCCTTCCATCAATGTGAGCGAGATAAACACAGGGACCCAAAACACTCCATCAGTTTCCGGATGTGTTATTTAGTTGTTTGGTGGAAAGTTCATTCTTTTTCTGTGACTGTGGAGGGAAACCATCAAGACAGGAGAACCCTCAAACATGAGCAAAGAGGACTGAAGGTAATTTTTCACAAAGTGGTATGTAGGTTTGATATGCAGGTCTTAAACAACTTGAATGAGGTGTATTTTTTTTTCCTGTTTAGCCTTATCTGTATGTATCATTCATCCACATTCTTTGGCAGTTGTGGAGCTACTTGGAAGACAGCACTGCAGCTAGTTGCTGAGTTTTGTCTCTGAAACCTTCCTGAGCTGAATTTGGGCCCAGCCCGAAGTGGCATAGAATAAATTCAGTTCTCAAACTTCATTCTGTATAGGACATAAAAGGTCTGAATTATTTCTCTTCTTTGCCAGGTAAACGTCAGACTCTACATTATTTGTGACTGATGTGCATGTAAAGGGAGCGGAAGGAGTTTTGGCATGTACACTCAAAAAGGAGAAATCATACTTTGCAAAGAGTAGGAATGTAGTTTGCCAACCAGACAGAAATACCAATTTAGTGTAGTGGTTTGATCACATCTATTTCACTCCGTGAGATAAGGACCAGAAAAAACCACAAAGCAGGCCTAAAACTTTAAAGAATATAAAGAAGTTTATTACTAACAGAGTTAAAAGTAACAAGAAATAATAAGAAGTTAAAGCAAAACCCTCTTCCCTCCAGCACTCCCCAAGCAAAAACCTCTCCCCCCTCCCCCTTTTCTCCCTCCAGCACTCTCCCCTCCTTTACCACCTGCTCAAAGGGTAACAATTTTGGTCAGTGTTGCAGTCTTTAAAAGTCTCTTTCTTATGCTTAGGGAAAAAAGTTCCCTCCTGCTATGCCGTAGACATCCTTCACAACTCAGTAGTCCACCCAGAAATTATCTACTGAAGTGAAATCTCTCCCATGAAAATTCCACAGTATATTTATACTGCAATCATGGGCCATCACATGGGGTTACAAGTCCTTTTAAAGATGAATTCTTCCAGCCCAAACA
>VZTE01004593.1:2111119-2193132 GCA_013397775.1 Eulacestoma nigropectus
CACGTGACTGACTTTCTCTTTCTCCCTGACCGTGCAGCCTCCATGTTGTTCTCCCTCACGTCTTTCCCCACGGGCTGCGCTGCTGTTCAGTTCGGTGCGAGCTGTGCAGGCTGGAAAAGGAGGCTCCGCTGGTCCCGCTGGGTCTGCGCGGGCTGCATGGAGGGGAGAGAGGACGCTCCCCCGGGCTGCATGAAGGGGGAGGGGAGGCCCCTCCTGATTTCTCCAGAAGCCGAGCCAGATGAATTCGTCTATGGGGCAGTCCAGAGATAGTTTAGCTGCCTGCAGCTCTGAGGGAAGGGAGAGGGGTGGGGGGGGCAGGCAGGAGCCCAGGCCGGGCCCAGGCCGGGCCCGGAGGCCGCCCGGGGCTCGGAGGCCCCGCTTTCTCCCTCAGGAGACCGGGAACAAGAGGAACTTCCTGCCCTTGCATGGGGTTTAAATATGCAAAATTCGCAAAAGCGCATTGGCTTAAAAATTTGTCAATCAACTCAGTTTCAAACCATTACAGGAATAATACTTTTTTTAAAAAATTTTTTTTCTTTCACAATCAGTGCAATCCCTGGCTATGCAAGTCCTTGTTTCTGGGCCCTGACATCCAGCCAACAGAGGGAGCACTAGTTTAATTATAGAACCCAATTTCCCCCATTGCCAGTGTTGCTGCTGGCTGCACAGATAAGGTCGTTATGGAAAAGCTCTGCAAACCTTTTCCCCTAAGAACTGATGGAGGACAAAACCATTGCCATTGGTACAAAAAGGAAACCTAGTGAGGAATCATTTACAAGCCATTGTGCGCATGTGGCACAAAAAAAGGGGACACACACACACACACAAATATGAAGCATTGCTCATTAACACAAATGGTGCCTCCCAGGGTGCAGCCCAGTCCTGGAGTTCAGCTGCTACCCATGAACAAGCAGAGCCCCCTGAGCCAGTGCAACCTTGTATTGGAATATGGGGCCATCTGTCACCTCATTTATTAGAACTGGTTAAAAAGGAGATGAAATTCTTTGCAGAGTCCTTCTGGTGAATTTTGGCATTTTTTTCAAGGAGGACTTAATTGCAAATCTTATTTATCCAGTCTATAGGTCTGTCACTGTCTGCATGGTAATATGGCAGTAAACTGCAACTGTGAGCTAGAAAACCAAACTGAGCCAAATGAAGTTTTGCACGCTTCTTTGTTTCCTTCTTTGTAAAAGAGGCCTTTAGTATTGTTTTGACAGGCAATTGTACTCAGAGATTTGAACTCCCTCAAAATTTTTTCATTTTCAGGGTTTACTTGCCTGCATCTTTAACTCAGGTTTCTTCTTTCCATTGCTCTGAAGAAGGAATTAAATGCATCAAATCTATACATATGCATCTATATCTCCTAAGAATTGTGTTTGTATAAAGTTGGAAACTTTTAATTAGGAAATTCTCTGGTCCTGAAATCTGCTGAAGAAATTAATAGGGATGCTTTTCACAGAGGGGTCGCAACACTGTAGGGAGACAAACATGGTTGTATCAAAAGAGCCCTGTGGAAAAACTCATCTCTGCTTGCCTGGTTTTTTTGGTGTTGGTTTTGGTTTTGGTTTTTCTGTGGTACAGGCCCCTGCACAAAATAACACAAGTAGGAGAATAAAGCCCTGAGGTAATAAGATGACTGCATATGGCCAACATTGAGCAAAAGTTAGGTTTTTTTCAGATTTGCAGTCTTTCAGAAAAACCTTCCCTCCTGCTGAGTAGAGGCTTATATCTCTGGCTTCTCTAGTGTAATTTTCCAGTCTTTCCTGTTTGTAAAGGCTGGCAGAGCCCTTAAAAATACCTGGAAAACATAAAACAAGAAGGAAAAACGGGGAAGACGCGAACAGGAGGTTAATAATGTAGGATGTAACACCTAAGAACAATGAAAATAGCAGAGAAAGCCATATATGGATTAAAAAGAAAGTAGTCTTCATGCTAAAGTTTTATTTCATTTTATCACTTACTTCTTCAAATTGATTCCCTTTCTCTTATGTTCTGATCACATCCATATTTATTCTGTTGATGGATCTGACTTATAGCTTCTCTGGTTTCATTGTCTAGAAAAATGATCAAAGGGCAGATATTTTTAACTGTGGAAAGTTTTCTTTCACATGAGTTTATCACTCTCCCTGGAGACCAAGGACACAAGGAATGGGGGCTACATCCAAGCACACTTTATCACCAAAGGATTCCTAAGAACTGCACGCGCTTCTAGACAAGATTTGGCTGAACTCTTGACTGACAAGCTAGAGCTGCTGTTTGATATCAGTGTATCCAGTTTCCTGCTCATAAACCTGAGCTCTAATGTGGTGCTTTGAAATATCAATATAGATGTGCTTTTAATTTTTTTTTTTTTAACTTTTAAAATCTTCTCTTATTCCATTTCTCACCTTGCTTCTATTCCATTACAGTTTTGGGCAACAACACACATGAATAACCAAGAAGTGGCTGCTGTTTATGTAAATCTTCTTACACCTTCCCCAGAAAGGATTTTTCAGCATACTTTCTGGGTAGTATGTTCAGTTTGAAATAGCTGAATGTAATCCATGTATTTTTGTGACTGTAAAGGTGTAAGTAGAAATCTGTATTCACAAGGAAAAAAAAAAAAGGGATGGGGGGTGGAGGGAAGAGGACTGGTGTGTGGAAGAAGTTGTTTGTAAGATGCTTGTTACACTCCTGGATCTGAGCATAGTTAGAGGGATGAAATGGCAGTGCAGTTTAGACATCCATTTGAAATTATGCTGCCCTGGCACATGGAGGACAGAGCTGCCAAGGCTGTCCCCTGCATTGTGCTGTACTTTGGGAATGGTCAAAAGCAAGGAAGATCAAGCTGGTGTGCGAGGTCTTTCAGTGTTATGAACCAACCCAATAGAAAGCAAGAACGCCAGAAACTGAGGCTCGACTTGAAAAAGTGCTGCTGAGCACTGTGGGCAAATGTGAAAACATATACTTTTGTGCCAGGCACCCTTACCTCTCATCTTTTCCTACTGTCAATTTCTTAGTACTTTCTTTGCAGGAAAGAAAACTTATATGAGTGTAGAGCTCAGAATGACCTCTAAGGAAAACTTTAAAAAATCCAGCCCTAGCTTGCAAATATCTCAGATTCAGAAAAGCATCTGTATTTGAAAAGGTTGAACGGTTACATGGCAATTATTTGATACCTTGGAATTTGAAGGCTGCAGGTTTCTTAAAAACACATTACATAAGTATATTATTTAGGAATCAGTGCCATCCCTAGAGCATCTACCAGCCAGCTTTCCAATATGACCAAAAATGTTATGAAGAAGATGAAAACCCCAGCCCTCCACCCAAGGGGGCTTCTTGCCGAATGTGGGCTTTCCAATCTGCTTTCAGCTTGCGTTGTTGCAATCATTTCTAATGAGCCTTGTAATTTTTACTGCTGTAAGGTTGCCTCATGAATCCTCTTTGCACCACATAAATAGCTAGCATGAGAGGTTAGCACTCACATACACTATTTTGTTCTTTTCCACCTTGTCTGAACTCTGCCATTTCAATCAGCAGCCAGCAGAAGAAAGTTTTTGATCAAACTGAAAATCCTCACATTTAGGTGGAGTTTGTTTTGTGAAAGTTGAGGGAACAGGCTGAGGAGTTAATACATCCACTCATCATCTAACCTTGACACTGGCTCACACAAAAGTACAAGTGAATAAAACTACATCATTTTCTGCTGCTTTCTGGAGGCTTTGAGATCATTGGTCCTGGGATTTGCTTTGACACTCCAGCTGTCGCTAGCATACTTGTGTGATTATTGTACATAATAATTGATTTTGAAAGATTCATATTCGCTGGGTTTTTTTATTGATTGGTAAGGAGTGATTTTATTGAAGGCAGAAAAGTACCTCAAGCTATTGAAGGGACATGAAAGTTAATGTAACTATGGGTACAGGAAGTCTACTGGGTCCTTTGTGATAAAGTCGTAGACAGTCAAAGCTGGTACAGAGGGAACTTTCCTTCCACACTGTGAAGGTAATGAGAAAATCAGCTAATGATTTCAGCCAAATCCTCAAAGCCTTGGAGCTTCTAAAAGTAAAGATGTTATGAAAGATGCACTGGTGCTTCTTTATTTGGCTTGTTTGATTTTTAGCTGGATGAGTCCAAAATATATTCAGGTAAATGAAATTCTGCCCTGGGAACACACATTGTACAATGCAGTCAAAATTGCTAATGGTAGTGGAAAAATGAGGTGCTCAGTCCAGCTCCCTGTAAGCTTAATTTCATTTCACAAGTCATTACTGCTAGTCTGCTCTATGGTTTCTGAGACAGAAACAGTCACCCATTCATTTTTTGTTGATGTTATTCAGAACTTGCTTTGAACTGTTAAATGATCAACAGTTATCACATAAATGAAAGGCCATAACCTCCCCGTGGTTCTTCTTTTAAAGGGAAAGAAATTACTTGATTTTAACTTAGTGATGCTGCCTGTGAAATATTCAGTTGCATCTGTGAGCTATGAAATATCCTTCCATGCTGAGGACAAAGTCGACAAACATGGCAACCATGCAGCCACTGTGTTAAACAAAGCCTCTCTGTCTGTGTCAAGAGAATATGTTCAATAGCTAAACCAGTTAAATAGGAGAGAGTTCATCTCATTTTTGGCAGTCCTTGCAGTGGAGCTTAGCATCATGAAATAATGCAGGAAGAGACCAGTAACATGAGGAAAAAATATATCTGACGACAATTCATATCTTCAGGCAAGCTCACTGCTGAGAAATGAAAACAGGCATGTGCAGGTTATAAAGGTCTAGAGAGCCACTTTTGATGGATGAATAATGGAGCACATTCCTCAAAATTGTGGAACACCTGATAGAGGTTCCTGCATCTTGGAGGTTTCATGATATTTGGGAAATATTTTGTATAGAAAGTGAGTTGACATGGTGTTCATAATGCACCACTGATGAGCTATGATCTACTAAGCAAACAAACTGAAGATAGCAGGCCCTCAGCTCACCATCAGACTTGCTCACTGGCAGGTCAGAGAATTACAGAATGGTTTGGGTTGGAAGTGACCTTTGAAGATCAACTAGTCCAACTCTCCTGCTATGGAAGGGACAATTTTCACCAGAGAACGTTGCTCAAAGCCCCATCCACCCTAGCCTTGAACGCTTCCAGGGATACGGCATCCACAACTTCTCTGGGCAACTTGTTTCAGAGTCTCATCATCGTCATGGTAAAGAATTTCTTCTTTATATCCAATCTAAATCTAGTCTCTTGCAGTTTAAAATCATTATCTCTCGTCCTGTCCCTACAGGCCTTGGTAAAAGTCTTTTTGTATTGAATGGCTGCAGCAAGGTCCCCAGCATCCACTTTTCTCCAGGCTGAACAACCCCAACTCTCAGCTTTTTACAGGAGAGAGGTGTTTGAGTCCTCTTGTTATTTTTTTCTGAGATTTAAACAGGAATATTCCCCGAAATTATTTTCTCCGATATTTCTTTTCTCATATCTTTCAAATCTTGCATCTTTTCTAAATCTGTTTTTTCCTTTCTGTGTATCACCTCTCCAACAACCTGGTCTCCTTTTAAAAATGGTTTTATTTCTTCTGCTTCTAAAGTGTAGTAGCATTTTGTGGTTGCAAGGGAAGCATTTCTCTGCAGCGGAAAGATGACAGATAGAGGCAGACTGAGCTGCAGATATACATGGATATAGCTATTGCTCTTTCTAGTGGCTTGATGAGTTATTCCAGGTGATAACTCTAGGATTATGTATGGCTGGGACTTTTTGGCAAGGTGACAACTCTATCACAAGATGACATTCTTCTACTTGTGTTTTAAGTCCTTTGTCTCATCCAGGGTGTGGGGGAAACAGGGTGGACCTATGACTAGAAATCTACCACGAGTATTGCCATAGAGATTAAAGGTTACCATAGTTCTGCAAAAAGGCAGTTCCTAGAGGCTAACTAGTTTTAGCTGTGTTCTGGACTTTGATGGCTGAGTAATAGTGACAGTGAAACTCCCTGGGAATCTATCACTGGATTATTGAGACTGATGCCTTAGGTTCTAGCTTTTATGTTTTTAAATCCTGTACTGCCTAGTGTGTAACTCTGAAGTTTCTTGTAGCCTGTTAGGTGCTGCTCTCTTATGCCAGATAGACATAACAAAGCCTCTCTGAGCTTGTTGTTCAAGGACACTTAGGCTGTCCTAGGCCCAAAAGGTATAAACCAGGGCCTCTAGAGAGGTGGAGAAATTGAAGAAATTACATCATTAGCTAAAGTTCTAATTGGCGAATTTATGCTGATATGCAGATGAACCAAACCTATAAAAGTGTGAAGAACTCATGACTCGTCGTCCATCTTGGGGTCCAGCTTGAGGTCCATCTTTTTGATGTAGCCTTTGGCTCCCCAGGGTGTACCTTTGAAGGCTTTTCAAATAAATATCTACCTTTATTCCCTTACTCCTGTCTAGTCTCTGTTTCTAGGTAGACCGTCAAGGCATCAAGACCTTTTGGAAGATAGTCAGTCACTCACGCAAACATTGAATGAGGAGAACACCTCAGCTCATCTAGCAAAGTCAAGTAGCAAAATGTGGTAAGACATGCAGTAGGGCTTTGGAGGGAACTGTCAGCTTTTGAAGAGCTACTGAAAAGCCAAGTCAAACTTATCTGTCCACAGGTGGAAATGTTTCATCTCACATGGAGCTTCTCATCCTTTTCTCTGTAGTTTAAACAGGTAGGCCAGAAATGGTCTTTGAAAAGTGTGGAAGTTGTGGTAACTATCTCCACAGAGTATCTCAGACTCAGTGACTCAGATGAATGTACTTGGTTTCTTCTCTTTTCTGGGGTAAAATAAATTTTAAAGTAAGAAAAAGTGTTCTGAAAGCCCCAAATAAAACGTCTCTGAAAGGTGGTATATTACTATGGAAAAAGAAAGAACACACCAAAACTGAATCTGAATACAAAACCAGTCAAGGGGGAATCAGAAGGGCCTGTGTCTCTATGCCAGCAGGACAGAAAGGGCTGACAGTGGGGCACGTGGTCCTTCCAGGGTGACACCACTGATGGAGAAGAAATTCAATTCACTGCTCAAGGCTTATTACAGACCTAGTGTACTTTCCCGCTAGGTACGTCACCACTACAGAATAGCAAGGAGAATTACTGGAAGTTGCATTGTTTTATTAAAGTGTTTCAGCCAACGTAATACGCTCTGGTTTTTAGAAGCAAATGGATGTCTCCAGCCAAAGTTTTCCATTTTGCATAAGCACAAGTTTCATTTGCATGGTTTAGCTGGCAACATGCATGCTTCTGGTGATTAAATCCTAGCTGTAAAACCCCTACCATTATAGTACACTATAGCTCGTAATTGTGTTCGGGTGCGCGTGTCAAGAGCAGTCTCAGGCATGTCCACGTACTTTTTCATTCTTTTATTGATTCCTCGGCACCTAAAAAGCCACAGCTGCCTCCGTTTCAGGAGATGTACTATAGTTCTTCTTTTAAAACAGTATGACACAGTTCAGTAACTGGAATGTGCTTCAGAGCTGGGACTGCTAGGTAGCTTGTTTTTAATTTTCTCCACAGGAAAGAGTAATGTGTAACTTCTCAGCAGAGTAACTGTCACAAAAAAGAGGATAGAATAAAAGGCATATTTTGGCTCATGTCAAGATAAAACAGAACAAAAAAATCTCTCTCGCAGTTCTGTCTTTATAACTCTGAAACTGAGTTTATATCAAGATTTCTGGTTCAAATGAGAAACCAGCCTCAGACACTCAGTGGAGATTTTGGAACAATTCAATCTTTCCAAGACTTTCAGTGTGTTGGTTTCTGTATTTTAATTCTAACAGATCTCTAATTAATACTGTAAAAGATTCCTGTAAAGAAATCACTACCAGCAGAGAGTGCTGATGCAAGCATAGGGAAGAATAGTTAATTGGGGAAGAACTTCATTACACTTTTACACTTTGCAAACTGCCTTTCACCAATACCTGGGTGGCAATCTTAGCACTTGTGGGCAATGACTAGCAGGGCACTCTGAAGCAATAGCAACTTGACCTCGTCGCTTTATTTGCTAAAAATGTTTTAACAACTGCTTTTAGACATTCTGCTAGCATTAGAAGTAGTGATTTCTTTTTAATTAAAATCTCTTAAAAACTGATGTGACAGGATTCTCTGAAAAAAAAAAAAAGAAAAAAGAAAAGAACTGGCAAATTAATTAACTAAACTAGAAGGTCAGTTTTAAAATCCTGCTGCAGCCTAATTAAATCCTAGACACTGACATTTTTGGCTAAAGATTGCAACCATAGTAATTAGTGTTGCAGGAAATTTCCATATGCCATTGTGCCAAATGAATGAGAGTATTTCATAATTGTTCCTATAGGACTTCTTGCAAATAGCTGGGAGGGACATGATCCTATTGTAGGAAATATGCAAAGGCAATGTAATATTTTCATTCCTGTAATAGAGGCTCTCCAGGTCAGTAGTGTGAAGGAAGGAAAAGTCTGATACATGATAGGAATATTATAAATTATTGTTATATTTGTCTCTCCTTATTGTTGCCTATTTAAAGGAACAACCACTATTTAAATAAACAGGGCAAGCTGTTAGTCAAAAGGCTGTGGATAAATACATGCTGAATATGCAATTAAAAATCATGATAGTGAACAATTTTATATGACAAAACAAAAGATGCTACTAATTATAGTATTTTATTTGCATATATTTTAGTTAACTCCACAGAGAGATTTCTTTTTACTTTTTTAATCATTAACTTTTCCAGGACTGCTAAGGATTTGTTAAATGTCAGGCAATAAAATTAAAATGTCAGTATATGACATACAGGTCAAGTAGACTTAATAAACTTGAACTACATCATTCCACATTTATTTCTAGATTTTCCTGTTCTACTGAAAAATATGGTGAAAATGAGGTTAAAAAAAAGAAATATTTTTTGTACCGTCCGTGTGGCTTTTGAATATAACGGACTGAGTTATTAAGATCTTTCTCTTCTCAGAACATTGTGCAAACTTCACTCAAAGGGAAAAAGACTGCTCCCTTCTTGAGGGGCACTGCTACAAGAGGATGATTTTTGTAGCTTTTCTTTAACAAATCTGTCTCTTCAGAGAAAATTAAAATGCCAGAATAAGAAAATTACCGATTTACCTCATAAATAAAATGAGTAAAAGATAAATGACTGTTTCACATGAGAAACAAAAAGATAATCCTGCCACGCAGAAGGACCAGCCTAGGTTCATGGATCTTGTATGTGTGCCTGAAATGGTGCTCTCAGATGACCCAGCTTCATCTTCTTGTTCTAAGGCACTGCTCATTACTATTATGTCCCTCTTTTATTCTCCACAAAAGTGTAATGATTAGCACTTGGAAAAATAGTTGACAGCCTTCTCTGTGGTCAGCTAAACTGCAAAATGCTCAGCAGTGAATCACCATATGAGCAAGGAGAGAAACTTTCAGAGTGTCTACAAGCCCTGCTGGCCTAATGTCCTCAAGTCTCCACAGTCAGTCTGCAGTTTCTTCTTTCAAAGACTAATGTGATGGTCTGTGACTGACTGTGGCAATCAAAGAGCATTCAGGTGCATGTAGAGAACAATTTTCTGGTTGATCTCTTCTTCCAGGTGAACTCACTCAGTGAAGTGACATTTCGTACTTCTCAGAAAATTTCAGTATTTTTTTATTTTATTGCAGGTGGAGAATATATGTTTTTCAAGCTATTGTTTCAGGCTCTGTCCAAACTTAAGTCTTCTCACAGTAAAACCTGGTGTAAGACTGAAGAGCAAGTGGGGATAAACTGGAGTTTTAATGGCAGAATTTCAGGCACATATGGTCTTTTAAAATTCAAGAAGTGGACAAAGGGCAAGCGTATTTAAACTGCCAGGTGATCCAAATTTTGCACAGGATCTTGAAGCTTTGGGAGATTTACACAAAGCTCATTCCATGGCATTGTCCAATCTGCAGTCTACACTAACAATTTTCCTATGCAGCCAGTATTCCCTGAACCTCAGAGTGCTTTGGCTTTGGGGATGGTCCAGCTAAAACGATGGGGGGGCTTCCTACTCCTGGAAGAAATGCAGTTTGGGATAAAAAAAAGTGTGCTCTAATGCTAAATACTGTACAAACATACATCTAAGTAGAAATAAAATTGACAAGCCTAGGTAGATTTTACAAATATAGTGGCAGATGTTTTTTCTGGGTGCAACAGCATTGATTTCCCCTTTAGGGAACTTAGTTTAGCAACAATCTCCCTCACCACCCATGAGACATATGCCCATCCCATCCTCTGCTATGTCAGTGGGACATTATCCTTCCAATAAGCTGAAAGGAAGTTTGCTCTTGTGGCATAAAAACAAGCTGTTGATTGCAATATATCATTCAGTTTCCTAATAAGGCCATCTTTTTTCTTTTAATTTTACATCATTAGTGAACACCTTTGTCCTCTTCTAGGAATAACCCACCAGGCAGAGGAGAAGGCTATTCTTTCCTTGTACTTATGCTCCAGAACTGGAGTCCTGCATTTCTGCCATCATTTCAACTACAGGACAAAATCCCAACAAAAGTGGGCTTGTGATCTGCTGGGACACAAGAGTCAAATTCAGGACCAAATCTGTGGCAACAGATAGATTTTCCAGCAGCAAATATTGCTGTTTACTTGATTTTGCTGTTGGGAGGAGATACCATCACTGGAATGCATTTATGTCATCCAATTAGCAATATTGGATTAGGGCACAGAGCAAAGAAACTTTGTGGTAGATCTGCTGTGCAACACTAGGACAGGTACCTCACAACTCTGGGGTTTATTTCGTTAGCCCGAAATGGCAACACTTGACACTAAGCCATCCCTGCATCATACACAGTTTGTATATGATAAGGGTACCTATACTGTTTTATAGGCTTTGAAGTCTGGGAGGAGAGGAGGAGAAGACTGTGGAAGGACTTTGACAAGCACGATTTGTCCTTTCGCAGCTTTCAGAGCACCACAATATATTCTCACAACAGACCTGTTCATAGGAAGCTGTCTGAAAACATTCTCAGCACAAGTGTATATCTAATGCAGGCATGGTGGTACAGTCTCTGGATTTTGAGTGCACATTTAAAATAAAAAAAACCTTTCAATATCTTCAAATAGCAGCAGGATGCTGGATAATTTACATTGTGCCTCATGCAAGCAGGCATAAAATCCAGCACCCTGAAACTGTGCCTGCCACACACTGAGTGCTAAGAACTTGTGTTTGTAGCGTGTTTGAGAGAAGAGGCTGCTAAACTCACTGAGCAACAGTGCCTTTCTTGAGACAGAGTTCATCCTCTCGAAAGGCTTCAGAACAGATGAAGCTGAGCTAATCATCAAGAAACCCTCTAATCTCTATCATTACTTAGGTTTTCATGTTAGTCATTGTGACAGCTTTTCCTCCTTGTCATCAGGGGGAGAAAGCAGTGGTTGGCGCACTCTGGCGAGACTGGAGCCATTTATGGCAGGCTGAGCTTTTCCAAGTTAGTATTCAGGAGTCATACACAGTCAGTGAATGGAGAGACAATCTCAAAAAGGTGTCGCGAAGGGCCTGGCACAATGTGGGGCTTATGTCGCATTCCTCTTGGCTGATTGTCAAACAAAGGTAGAGCCAGCCGTTACCAAAGGGTATTAATGTGCAGAGAAACACAAAAATAAACCAGCTACTTAGGGCATTAACTATTATAGGCAGAGAAATAAAACAATAAATCACTGAAATGAAGAAAGAGTGGCAAGAGGCACTGAA
The DNA here is from genome assembly GCA_013397775.1 of Eulacestoma nigropectus. Classification (NCBI taxonomy): domain Eukaryota; kingdom Metazoa; phylum Chordata; class Aves; order Passeriformes; genus Eulacestoma; species Eulacestoma nigropectus. The sequence goes on from VZTE01004593.1 coordinate 2,122,825, forward strand.
AACTGAGAGATATTTTGTCACTAAATTACAGCATTTATAGCGCTTTGAAGCTTCACATTTAAATTGCCTATTTCTGACACTCAAAATGCACATTAGGACAATGATGCTTATTTTATAGTTACTCATTAAAAGGAAGGGGATAAATAAGATGGAGTTTTAAACTATAAATCTCTTTCATAACGAACAACCAATAAGAACATATGGGGAAGACAAATAAATGGATAGTGAAAGAAAGATTTTTAAAATGCTTTTGTAATCTGGGATGTAAATGAGCAACTGTCTCATCTGATCTAGGAAAAGTAATTTTTAGAAGGTCTGGGTATGATTGCGAATGCAGGAGATACTCATATGTTACTTGATAATGAAGAAGAACTAGAAATAACAGAAAAGGTTGTTCCTTTTCCTTTGCAATAATTCAGGCATTGTGCAATTACACTATTTGTCTCTTCTGTACATGACTGCAGTGCTACATGTATTTCCCCACCTACAGATACATCAACTTCCCTAACTAACAGGGCATAACTCCAGATTACGTCTGAATAGCCTGTATGACAAATTCAAGGAAAGAAGTAGAAGGAGCTTATACATCACTGTGGCATTTAGTCCTCCTGGAAAGGTTTTTCATGATCACCTGTGTAACTTCCCAGCACTCATTAATGGCTGCCCAGCAGCCTGCTGCTGCTTGACTATTTGCATTGCATCTGCATTTATCTAATCTTTATTTATTTTTTAAGGACTGCAAAGTTACAGCTCATTTGCAGTGCTTCAGGATTGAGTATTAAACAAAAATGCAAATACAGCAGTAAGCTCTTAATGAGATGTATCCAGCTCATTTTTTTCAGCATGAAATCCATTCTTTATCTTGTTTGAGCATCCACAGTAGAAACTACTCATCAGCTCCAAAATTTCATTTTATTATATCATCAGCTTTTGCCATACATTTTACAAGTTTTAATTCTAATTTTATCCACAATAAGAATTATAATGATGTTTCAAACTGGCATTTATTGTCCAAAGGAAAATAGCTCAAATACTGTAACAAACCATCTTGTCTTCTGCACCTTGGAGAGTTACTGACTCAAAATGCAATGTTACAAACTTCTGTGTTTGTGGTACTTGACTGCTACTTTGCGCTAACTTGAAAGATGGTAAAGTCACAAGGTAAGGGAAATGCTAGCTCCACACACTTGTGGCCATAAAAGGAGGTCTGCTTGAGGCAATTTAAATACCCTGAGGAGAATTCCTACCTTTGGATGTATATGAGCATACACCACATTTTTAGTTTCTAATTTTAATCTTTTAATGATATAAACCAAACTTTTGCCTCCAAGAAAAGGAAACATGATTCTCTGATTAATACTGCCGTGTGGATAAAACTCTCAGGCCTGGGCCACTGAATCACTTGTGATGAAAACTGTGTCTCACCCTAGGAGTTCTCCTTAGCTTCAAGGTGTGCAGCAGCTCTTCCCCAGAGCTGTCAGAGACCTCCTTCACCTCCCTCATTTTTGGGCTGGATTCCCAGGGCTAAGGAGAAGGGACAAAAGGGAGCACTTACAGTACTCATATTTATTCTTTCAGTACTAGTATTTCATTACTAGTATTTATTTTTTCATCTCTCCTGACATACTAACTGTCCTGGAGAGAAGAGTGTGAGGTTCTGGACGCACATAAATACAACTTGTAAGGACCATCAGAGGTCACATCCGCTCCCCATCACTGCCAGCAGCACCCATCTTTTGTCATCACTTTGATAGCAGCATGAGAATCATCCATAAGGTAGTTTGCTGCCACTGCTGGAGAGTGACCCATGCCCAGAAGGATGATAAGTCCTTCATGTCAGGCTATATCAGCATTTCCTCTGGGATTATATGGTCTGCAACAAGGACTATCAATCTCTCCACCAGCTTTGGGACGTCAGATCTGTCCCTGATCATATTGATGATCCTCATCTACTGCTCTTCCCACCCAAACTAGGAAATGAAAAACAGGCTTTGGAGCCAAAAAAATACCTGAGTGTTTCATGAATGCTTCTATTGCAGCAATGACACCAGTTAAGCTTCTATGCCAAAGTCAACTCAACTGTGAGCTACAGAAACCCCTGTTTTTTCCCCAGAAAATGCGCCTGGTTCAGCTTCAGCTTAGTTTTTAAAAAACTGCAGGCTCTTTCCTCCTGTTCCCTCTACGCCTCATGCTTTAATCTGCGGGTTTGTACACACTGCAGTTTTGATGAACAGGCTACATCATGTGGGGTGTATATTGCTCTGAGTGCCTCATAGCAAATTTCTATTTACATTCATTACAAGCAAAGGCTATAAGGCTCTACAGGTTTTTCTTTGCAATTTTAAAACGCATTCATATAAGTTACCAAATTTTATGCTCAGATTGGCTTTGATGGTTAATGTGTTTATTTGAGAAACAGAGCCCAAAACTATGTCATTGTGACAACTTTTACAGCATCTTTGGTATCTTGCTTGGGAAAGAACAAGGTTTTGCAGTATTGATTTGTTGGTCTTAAAATCCTCAAGACAAAGACTGCATTGATGCATCAGCAATAAAGCTGATAATATAATATATATGCTAATATAATAATATCATAAATATTATAACATATGTAATACAATAAAGATGGTAATATAACACAGTCCTAGGGTTTTTAATCTCCAACATTTTCTTTGGATGCTGCAATGTTCCTGAATTTTCACTGTGGAAAATTTCATAAGTGTCTTGTCTTTATTGTTTGTTCGTTTGCACTAAAGAATTATCAGCTTCACAAACTTCTTTGTAGCTCCCAGTGGAACTAGCACAATTATAAAGTTGTGCCAAATTGGCTTCTTAGCAGAAGGTATCTATTGGAAGAAACAAATCTCTATATTAGATTCCATCATGAACAAACAAATCGTTTTAATTGGCTGCGTAATGAGATGGCCTTTTGTAGAATACATACTTGAAAAGTTCACTGTTACAGTGGATCTCCTAAGTTCTGCACAGGATGAGCATGACAGCAAAACTAATTGTAAGAAACACGGCACGGCTGTGTTTCAGCTTTTGAAATGTACATCATTCATGTATTGCTTTTCATTAACTGTTTAGCTGTTTTTAATAATTTATCAGACTTTAAATTCCCACTATTTTACAACGTTATGTACTCGGGGGTTTTATTTGTTTAAGAGGAAATAGCAACGTTGTATACTGCAGTTACAGGTCAGCTTCATCTTAAAATTGATATTTCACCAGTTCCTTAAACATAGCTGATTTTAAACAGACAACTTCAGGGTTTCTAAGATATTAGATTTAGACTGCTAGTTCTACTGCAACCTTTCTTTCTGCAGATTACTTTACTAATTGAGCCAACAGTGTATTTCTGGTAGTGGAGCAGGGAGAGCTCTTAGAGGTTATGGGATCTAACCCCACAACAACTTCATAAGCCTTTGTAAAATCTTTCTTATCCCTTCTTGTGGTGAGCATGGCTGGTGCACACAGCAGCATCCAGCCCCACAGCACAGCAGAAGTGAAAGCACACACACAGTGGCAAATTCCCCAGCTATTCCCAAGGTCACAGATGTGGGCACGTACATGCAGGTTGGGCTGAGTGAAAGGAGAGTTTTAGGATAGAATTGGAAGATCACAAAATCTCAACTGTCCTGCAATTTTGTTGATGAGGCAAGTAGTAAGAATTTCTTGTATAGCTGTATGCTTCAGCTGTCCTTTTCATAGGGAAGATGAACAAAGTAGGTTGGCTTTGAGGTATAAAAACCAGTTCAATAAATGTATTTCAGAGCTCTCATGCATTTTTGTGGTAGGTAGCTCTTACTGAGCACTTTTTTGTCTGTCCTCAAGCTTACGGAGATGGTCACATGGCAACTTGGCTAGAGCTTGAAAAGAGGTCACAGGAAAAAAATCAGAAGAGTCCTTATAGGATATACGAGAACATTTTATCTGTTTTCCAAAATCTAACAACTAAATATTTTTTTGTCTTGTTAGGGTTATCTTTCTAATGAAAAACTCTGCTGTTGTTTTTGCAATTGTACTCCCTTAAACTTTGATTATGCAAAGCATATCCAAACATGTTCAGACATCTACTACTGTTGAGATCCCTGCTGTTGAGTTAAAAGGTATCAGCACCAGCCCTGTGATGGCTTCAGCATGGTTTCAGCGTGGTTTCAGAAGACATGACCACAAAATATTTCTGAGGTAAAGGCTTAGAAATATCTAAATAATGACACTGTGTCAATGGAATTAAAAATCAAGTTGTAATTTTAATGCAAGTATTCCATCCAATTTTTTTAATGCTTTCATAAGGTATCTTAAGGTATCACGTTTCTCTTTTCATTATGAACAATGTATCAGAACTTCTGTAATTTCTGCTTCACTGTGTGTTTTTTTATACTCTTCTATACTCACTTTTAACATCTAGAAGATATCACCCCTGCTTGGACTTCCTTGTCTTCTCAAGGAGCTGCTGTTTAACAGTAAAGAAGCAAGTAGAAAAGGCATGTTTGAATCAAGATCTTTAATGTAGATTATTAAGATCTGCCACTTCAGTGGAACAGATCCACTGAGATAGTTAAAAACATATAGCTGGAAGCACATGAATGGTCCCCTTAACATGAAAGACAAGCAGATGGTGTTCATGTTTGGGTAGTCAACTGTAGCCTAAGTTGATGTTAACAAATTATTTTTCAGGAATATTTTAGTGGTATGTGAGAAATCGGATTGCTTGCTTCCTACTGGTGCAGGAATTGGGTTGAAGAAAAGAAAAAAAAAAAGAGATGGGCAGAACAGAGAGAACCCACAACAGCAACAAAACACTACTGTAATCTTCAATAGCACCTTTTAAATGGACAAGTCAGATTAGGTGGGCCATAGAAGTGAGCAACTTTTATGGCTTTGAAGTTTCTCCAGGGTCAGTGAGCAGCACACTGCTGGGTTAGTCTGGCTGCTTCTTTTGCAGTATTTTACTGGTACCTTTGGTGCATTTGTTTGGGGGCTGGGGGGGAAGTCAGAGTTTCCACTGTGGTGTCTTTCAGAGGCACTGTGTTCACCAACATTAAATATCTCTCCAATTTTATTTTGAGAGTAAATACCTCTTCCTGTGGTAACTAAATGCAGTATCAGTCATCATATTTATCATTCAGCTGACTCTTGTCTCGACCTCGCCTCTTCAAGTGTCCAAAGTTTGCTCCTCTCCTTATGCACCACAGATCTCAAAGCCTTTTGCAAAACTTCAGCTAAGCTTCTTGCTTGACAAATGCACCCATACTAAAAAATGACTGGGACATAGGACTGGAAGGGACACTGAGCAAGTCTGCAGATAATACAAAACTGGGAGGAGCAGTTAACTCGCTTGAAGGCAGGGAGGCCCTGCAGAGAGACCTCAACAAATTAGAGAGATGGGCAGTCACCAACCGTAGGAAGTTCAACAAGAGAAAGTGCCAGATTCTGCACGTGGAATGGGGCAACCCTGATTGTATGGACAGACTGGGGAACAAGAGGCTGGAAAGCAGTGCCGTGGAAAGGGACCTGGGGGTTCTGGTCAATGGCAAGTTGAACATGAGCCAGCAGTGCCCTGGCAACCAGGAGGGCCAACCTGGGGTGTCCTGGGGGGCATCAGGCACAGCATCGCCAGCCGGGCAAGGGAGGGGATTGTCCCACTCTGCTCTGCTCTGCTCTGCTCTGGGGCGGCCTCATCTTGAGTGCCGGGGGCAGTTTTGGGTGCCACAATATAAAACAGACATTAAGCCATTAAAGATCATCTGAAAGAGGGCAACAAAGATGGTGAAGGGCCTTGAGGGGAAGCCATATGAGGAGCAGCTGAGGACACCTGGTCTGTTCAGCCTGGAGAAGAGGAGACTGAGGGGAGACCTCATTGCAGTCTGCAGCTTCTTCACGAGGGGAAGAGGAGGGGCAGGCACTGATCCCTTCCCTGTAGTGACCGGTGACAGGATGCGAGGGAATGGCCTGAAGCTGTGTCAGGTGAGGTTTAGATTGGATATTAGAAAAAGTTTCTTCTCCCAGAAGGACACTGGAATGGGCTCCCCAGGGAAATGGTCACAGCACCAGCCTGACAGAGCTCAAGAAGCGTTTGGACAATGCTCTCAGGCACATGGTGTGAGTCTTGGGGATGGCCCTGTGCAGGGCCGGGAGCTGGACTCAATGATCCTTGTGGATCACTTCCAACTCAGCTTATTGTGTGATTCTGTGATTCTGTGGATATGAGGTTGCTGTCTTGCTGCCAAAGCTGAAGCTGGACCCTGCCTGATGCTGGCAGGGAGGAGCTTGGGACACTAGGCCACTTCTTGACCCCAAAACATCCCAGTACAACAGCAGTCCCTGTTTCATCCCCAGTACTTCAGAAGAGGCAAAAATCTAGGAATTGGTATCCCAATATCTGTTCTTTATGAAATTACATTCACAGGTCATTTGAATGTGTTTGCATGAATCAGGTATGTTTGAATTATTTACAGGATGTGGTAGCTTCAAAGAACCTAATTAGAGTAGAGTAGCATGTTATAGGACCTGAAAAGGCAAGCTCTGCTCCTGCAAGTAATTACTGTTCTAATGAACAAACTCAGGAGAGTGAAATGCATAAACAGATTCTGTAGGATCAGTGCACAGAACATATTTTCAAGTCCAAGGAGTATGGCAGTGTAATAGCTGTGAAACTGTAAAAGTATTAGTGGTAAAAGAAATAACAGCACTAACATTTTATAGTGCAATATAGTCTATTCAACATCAAACAGGCAAAGTATCTCTTTCAGTATGAATTAATAGAAAACCAGTATTTACTCACCAGAATGGAATTCAAATATTCACAGAAAATACTGTATTTTAATTTTACAACAAAATGAATCATGCTTAGCCTCTGTGCTGCTGACACATCTGTTATCTCAAGTTCTTTGTCTTCATTTCAGCAGTCACAAACTCTGCCATAAACCTTAAGGACTTTTATATTCCATAATTCAATTTATAGCAGCTTCAGTTACTATAAGAAGTGTCCTTATAAAAATGACATCCAAACACTCTCTACATATTCCTGCACCATAAATGCCATATGAATTCACTCATTTTTAAAGTCAATTCAGGATTTTTTGATCAAGAGTGGAGATTCAGCCTGATAACTTCAAGTTAAACTGTGTAATTTCTGTGCTTTAAGTATCATTGCTGACTATAAAAATTGTAAAATAAAAACTTAACTGAAAATTCTCCAGAGAAGTAAGTGTTTGAGTCAGAATGCAGTATGTTCGTGTGTAGCTATATTGTCTCTATTCTGGTGACAGAAAGAAAAATATGGGGTTTTTTTCAATAAACTGAATGCATATCTTTCAAAAATCTCACAGGGAATGGTTATTTATAGCACTGAGCTTCCATTTTAAGATGGGTATTTGCTTGTTTGTTTTTGCCTGCCACCAATAATAAGGATGCAAGGCAGCAAATCAGATCCTGTAATGGGTATTTTACCACTTTCAGTCTGGTTGGTGTTTTAGATGGTAATCGTGAACTTCTGTTGGGATACTAAGGCTGAAATTTGGACCAGTTCTGATCATTAAAAAACCTTGGTCCTAAACTTACCATGGCTGTAAAATACAGCCATATTGGTGCTCAGAAACCCCTCAGCTGTGGACAGCTGTAAACCTATTTACTTATTACTGTTCCTAAATCCCTGCAGGGTGAAAGAGAAATGAAAGGTATTATAGCTCTCTCCCTCTTTTATGTTTTTATTTGTGGCATGTCTGACCCGCACCTCAGCCCTTCAGTTATGATTTCACTGTGCACCGTTTACTACGCACAGGTAACAGCAGCCTACCTTGTAATCTCCCAATCAAAATCTAAAGACCTTCTGTATGTCAGGGATATTCTGTTATTAAACCCCAACATTATTAGTTTTTCTTTCCTTTTGACAACAGAAATAGAAACGTGTCAGTGAGAGAAACTCCTCAATTATATGGATTTTTTTGAAGGGCAGATCTGAGCCTTCTGAACTTTATCCTATTTTTAACAGCTTGCTACAAACAGGGAAGAAGTGGCCTGGCTGGTTGCCAAATCCTCCAAATCCAACTTAAACACCCATTCACTGGCTTTGTCTAGACTAGGGTCTGTAGGGGATTCATTTGCAAATGTTTGCTCACCCTTTCTAATCTGTGTGAAAATTCGGGCACTTTTAAGGCAGAATGCCTGTAACAAATACTGATTTGACCTATCTACTCTGTCCCAGATGTCCATGACCCTGGTCAGCCACTGAAGCAGTGGCTGTGAGGGCACTAGGTATTACCACCAGACACCAGTTCCTTGTTCCTATGCAGCTGAAAGAATCACATCGGGGGATTTTGTCCCCCTCTGACTGCAGAATTAGTTCAAGGTACCACTAATCTTGTCCAAACTAAGCCAGCAGATACTGCACTGAGGCAGAGGAAGATCAGGGAAACCTCTGCACGTGAATCAACCAGAAAAAAATCTTTGTCTGGTGTCTGTTTGATCAGCTTAGCAAAAAAAGACCTTGGTGAGGGTCTTTTCTGAGGCAGAACTGCAGGTTTGTACCTGGAGCAAATATTGGAGAAAAGAAAGCCTCAAAGAACATGGGGGCAGATACATGCAACCAGGGAAGTGAACCAGAAAAAGTGCACATGGTCCTTTGTCTTGCCATGTACGTGATCCTCAGGAATTCATTTAGGCACCTTCACGCAGAGCCAGAATTTGGGTCTACTGAAAGTCATAATCAAAGCCTGCAGGTACCCAGCTTGTAGAAACTGTATGTTGAGCTGAAGGCCAGTTTCCATGTTTCACTGTGAGTTTCTAGTCTTCCTCTTGAAAACATGGCCCAGCTATTAAAGTCTTATCTCAGGGACTTGGTCCTAAATGTTATAAACCGTATATAGTCTCCACTGCCCTTAGGATCCCAGAATATAGAAACTTCATTTATGAGAATGCTGTATGAGGTTTTTCTTCCTTATGAAGAATCTTACTGTTGTGAGTGGCAAGATGTTTATCACCAGCATGTAGAAACCCTCCTGCCAAAGACAATATTGCTTGCTGACTGCCAAAGCCAGAGGAACAGAAGGAGGTGGATCTATGGAGAACCAAACAAAGGGAGAGGCCAGCCCTGAGATGGATGTTCTTTTCCATTGTGAAAGCCATTCTCATTATTTTTGGAGTCCAAACAGTTAAATAACAGGACATTTCTTTGACCAGTGTTTATCTCAGTTTTAAAATACAACTTCCGTTATGTGTTAGAGCTCAATAATATTTATAAACACAAATGTCTGCATTGCTTCACCTCTGACCTAAACTTCAAACTGCTGAAATGGAAATTAGTTTCTGTTTTTAACTTGGCATGATTTTTGCAAATGATACTTGCTAGATTTGCTGAAGACTGGTTCTACAGATTACACCTTCACTCCAGAAGAGAAAGGATGGGCCAAATAAAAGGGAGAGTGGAGGAACCTTTTTCCTTTGACAGACATAATTGTTATTCTAACATGAAATTTTGGCTCATCCTCTGTTTTGAACAGGTGGATGGATTCTTTGAATCCCTATTAAGAAAAAATTACATGACTGTGACTCCTTACCTTGAATTAATTAAGGATTTTCTTAAAATATTGGAACATAAAGCTTGAGTTGCTAAGTAAGACACACGGTTAAGTCTTGAAATATTACACTTTTCTGCTCTGCAAATATATCTGAAAGGTTAGCACCCAGTGAAGCATGCAGTCATCTTAATGAAACAAAATCTGAGGTGCATCCATGAAGATTCTTATCCAAATTAAGACCTGATGTTTAAGCAGGTGCAGCTTCCCCGTTATGTGGATGGAGTTTGCCATAAACTGCAGTCATAAGTTATTGACATTAAAGAACAGGTGGAACAAGCTTATCCTGTTTTAATTGGACTATAATACTCTCTTGTTAGAAAGCAAAGCAGCCACCTTGGCATCACAGGCACAGAAATCATCATGATTTTCTGCTGCCCAAAAAGGTTAGGAAGCTGCTGCTTTTTTCTTTTCTTGCCTTTTGATCAGGTATTTACAGCAGAAACCTCACATTATGTTTCTTTCTCTACCATCCCTGGTGATTTTTAGTACATTTTTTTCTCCCAAGGGCTGTGAAGCCTGAGCTCTTTTCTGGAAGAAGGAAGTAACCATTGTCTCTTGGTGACTATTCAGGTGTGTCTGCAGCTTTTGTTTTTATACCCAAATTAGCTTGACCTGAGGTGCTGGGCAAATTCTTGAAATACCATACACTTCTTCTCAGAATTAAGAATCCACTTGGTGGTGTTTAATTTATGTAGGGGTTTTTATGTACAGATATTTACACTCTTTATTCAGATGATATCAGAAAAGTGGAAAATTACTTGAGCGTAAAGAATGTGACTAAGATTCATGGGATTAATGTCCTCCTCCCCACTGCCACTCACTTCCCATCTGACTTTTGAGCAAGTTATTTACATGTCTTTGCATCTGTTTCCCAGTGCACATCTGGGAAAAGGAGAGTTTACAGCTACTTCAGAACAATTCATTAATAACATTAATATTATGTCCTATCTTCCCTGTATTGCTCTGCTGGGATAGAGACCCTGTGCCTACACAGTAACTGGCAGGAGAAAGTCTGCTACAATTAGAATTTGTAGAGTTTAGAGTTCGTAAGTATTCAATTAATGAAAGCTTGTTTGTCTAAACTATCCCACCATACACGTGAGTGTCACACATGCTCTGGCAAGGAGACACCTCAGAGAAATTGTGATTCTCCAGCTGTCACTCATCTTTCACCTGCCTCTGTTCCACTTTCAACTTCCTTTCCAGTGGTAAGCAGGGAGGCAACCCTTCCCATTTACAGCAGTTCAGGCTGCAGACAGAGTCTGTTCATTCCCACTTTTCATGCTACAGCCGTAGTGACCAAACACTTCTGCAGTGCTGTGTGCTCTGCACTCCGCATGAGGATGGAGAAAACTCAGCATTTCTTTGGAGTCCTTCAACATCTTTCAGCTTTGGCCTCTTGGCAATTAATGAATGGCTTGAAAGCTTGCTAGAAAATGTTCTTTAGCACTGCAGCACTTCTTCATTTAGTGCTTTGCAAGTGAGTTGTAAAAATTTGCCCTGGAGACAAGCGAATGCAAATATAAATTAGATGGAGCACTAATAACATTACATTACAGAACAATGCAAACCATTTTTGACACCCCACAGAGAAGAAATCCATGCATTCCTTTCTGAATCATCTTTATGGAAATTTCTGTAAACGTGGTGTTATTAAAAGAGAGTAGCAATTATTTCCTTCTTTGGTTCATCAGTTGCAGGGAGGGGGAGAATAGGCAGGGGAATTAATTTTGTTTTCTTCCCTCTTCTCTTTTTCTTGCATGTCCTTGTCGGAGAGCTCCCACATGACAGGAACCAACAGCACAGAAGCCACCACTGGCAGAAGAGAGCAAGAAGGATGGAAGAAGCGGTCAATGTTGTTAGAGATGGGGCTCCATAGGTGGAAGTAGTTAAAAGAAAGGCAGAAGCAGAGAAGCTTGCAGCTAATAAGGCTACTCAGGAAGCCAAAGCTATTAAGACATGTTGATATAACATTTGCAAGCTTCACAGGGGACATCATTATAATTTAGATTTAGTATTGATCAGTTCAGCATCAGGGGTGGAGGAAAACTGGACACAGGGTTCTGTGGCCCTACAGATACTGCTTTCTTATTAACACAGAAAAGCAGAAATCCCCCATGTTCTGGCTGATCTGTGACTGCCGTCCTCTCCTTTGGGGCAGACAGGAAGTTGCAGTCACTTGGAGTTGGTATAATCTTTCAAAATTGCAGCTGCAGTCATAGCAAGGACATTAAAAATGTGCCTGTGAAATACAAGTTCAATCCAACACATCTGCACATGCTAGCAGCTCCCTGCTAATAAGGCCTACTGGAGATTTTGCAGGCATATCATTTAGGATGAAAACTGGCTGGCTGTGCATTACAAGGTGTGCTGGGGAAGGAATCTGGTGATTTAACACATGGTGAGAAAGCAGCTTGTGAGACTCATTAGATCAATTAGGATTCCAGCCTTATACCTCAAATTATATGCCCTCTCTTCTAACATTCACCTTTTACTGTGCAACACCCACGCCTTCCTCTTTATTCCTCTTTTCTCTCTTTTTTCCCTCCTCCTTCTGCTCCATCAGTGCATTTTCATGCCTTTCCAGTAAGCACCAGAGCAGAAAATACCTGAGGTTTACAGGGAAACCAAAGGTAATTCACTCAGCAGAAAGTTTCTTTGTCCCAAATGATGATTTCATTGTCCTTTGTATCACTTGGCAGTGTTTAAATTCCCAAAGAAAATTGTTGCTGGCAGTTTGACAAGCATACGGGGACCGGGTGCTCTCACCATGCCAAACCCCGAATAACATGTACCTGGTAGGGGGAGGTGATGGTGATCCACCACATCCCTCTCCAACCCCCCAGCAGTCAAGTACCCTTCCTGTGGTGCTGCGATTGGTGGAAACTCAGACTGCTCAACTGACTTGAGCTCCAGATCTCCAAAATGTGTGCAGAAGTGCATGGCACTCTCTCCACTTGCTCCTTCCTAGTGCAAGAAAAGAGTGATGTTGTTCTGAGTGTGAGCTCCACACCTTCTCCCCAATGGTGGCCTCTCTAGGTGGCTGTCCTTGGCCACTCACCATGCACACTGTAGGTCTTGGTTGTGTTTCCAACACTGCCCAACACACAGTTTATTTGGGGATCCCAGATACCATGTCAGCTGTGTAGGGATTGAATTTTGTGTTCACAGTGTCCCCCCGAATGTCCAGCCCTCCATGGCTTGCTTTCTCCGCCTCTTCCCAACCCCAGACATAGCACAGGGCACCTCTGGCACTGAGCAGATGTCCATGGTCCCCTAGGCAGGACTGGCAATGGCCTTTCCTTACACCTCTCCCCTCACCATTCTGGACTGCTGGCTCCACACACATCCTGTGCTTTAAAACATTTGATGTCCATTGGCAGACAGGAGTCACGGTTTGGTCTTAGGCAATTGTGAGCTGCTACCAGGTCCCTGGAAACAGCTACTGTTAAATCAGAGAAACCCCTGACATGAGGTCATTATTTAGTGATTAATACTTAATGAAGTACAACCTCCCATTTCCTTGCCAGTGAGGAGAGATGAAGATCCAAGGACAGCGAGACTCTTCTGGGCTTAGCCCTGATTCCTGGGGGTATTTCCAGACTACTGTCACTGCCTTCCATCTACTCCTCCAACCTCTACCTCCAGAAGAAAGCATCTTCCCAGAATTACTTCCAGCTCTTAGGTCTCTAGTGGGCACAGGAAAATGAGAAATGCCCTTCTGAAGACACATAGAGCAAACCAGGATTGTTCTGGGGACCTAAGGGGTGGCTCAAAAGTAAATTAAAACTTTTAATTAGGAAGGACTGATTCTCTGCCAATCCCTAAAGCATCAGGCTTCAATAAGCCCTATGGGATATTTTTAAACACTCCTTGGCTTCAGAGATGTGCAGGGCATGTGGCTGGCACGCTGGCAGCCGTGGCTGGGAGCCAGGGAGGGGGCCAGCGGGGGGGGCAGTGTGGCCACGTCCTTGAAAGGGCCAAAGCAGAGTAGGTCAGCCATCTCTGCTGGCCCATGAGCCACGGCAATGAATTACAGCTGAGTGGGGAAGCAGCAGAGAAGCAGGGAACAAAGGCCAGTGGAGGGAGAGGGGCTGCCAGCATCCTCCCGCCTTTGCATTATGGTGGCGTGAATGGGGGTGCTCGAGCACCCAGTCACAGAGAGGGCCACAAGAAAGAGGCTCTTTAATTGAGACTATTCAACCCTTCATGTCTCGTCTCTTCACCCACAGTGCGCCAGCAAGGAGCAGGGACTGCCCATAAATTGCAGTTTAAATCCATAATACCTCTGCACTCAACTGTCATCAAATGGTTACAGGTAAAATAACGAGACAAAAATGAAGGCTGAAGAAGGATTTTTATTGCTTTTAAAAGGTTTCTTGCAAGTTGCTTGCCTTTTATTTCAAAGACAGTGCTGAAGAGTATAGAGAAAGCAGAGGGAAATAAAGCCCCCACATCTGAAGTGGGGGAAAAGCAATATTTTATTCACCACTCCTATTTATAATGTAATCTTTCTTGCATTTTGTTTCAGTACATCTTTTGTAACCATTTCTCTACTGATTTTCTGGAAGATTATGCTAAATGTCAAAATGTCTCTTTGGGCTCATAAAATGATGCCGTAATAAAGCATCATTTCAACTTAGAATGGGTAAAACAACCTATAAAATAAAATGGAACATTTTGACATTAATTGAGAAAGTTACCTGCTTTTTTAGTTTCAGCAGATTCATGTCAGCATTAAAGAAAAAATAAATTAGGTTACAGTTTATTACAACATGCGATGACCTTTAAGCAATTTTATAGCACTTTATGGTTCTGGTGCAGTCTTCTAATCAGCATTGTGTCTGAGGGAAATTATAAGCAGACCTTCCTATTCCTCCAAAATTCTGTTAATTTGAATCCCTACACGCCAAGCATTCCTGCTGCAGCCAGGTGAGTCAGCTTATAGTACAGTTATTTGAGTCTTGTAATGTCTTCCTGGTGCCTTTTTTTATTTCATATTTATTAACTTTTGAGAGTTTCAGACCTTTTTTATTGTCAACTAAATGTGAATAAAAACTAAATTTGGCTACCACAGCATTCAGACCTGTTCTTCTAACTTTGTACTCCAGTAAATAGTTCTTCTAGAAACTGCATAATTTTCCATCGAAAGACTTTCTTGTACTTGCTGCCATTTATGGAATGAATGTACCCTCAAGGTAAATTTATACTGGCAGTCTTGATGCATGTTTATAAAATGCACAACACCACACAGGCACATACACAGAAACACACACTACGATGGTGTTTTAAAAAGGCTATAAAATTATTTTTAGAAAGTCTTTGCAGAAAGACACCCTGCAAGTTTTTCTAAGTGGGTTTTGTAATTTTTTTTTTAAAGGAGAGAAAAACGCATTAACCAAATGCTTCTAGCTGAAATTAAAATGTCCATGATACATTGCTTGAGTATAATAAATTCACCCCTTCTGTTTTTCCTGTGATCTAGTTATAACTGTCTTAGAATATAAAAGAAGATACATTATTTAAATTACAAAGGTCAGAGTTGGACATTTTTGAGAGTTCAGTAAAAAGGAGAAGAAAATGGTGATGAAAAGCTGCAAAGCAAAGAAGCCAGCAAACAAAAAGTCAGTGAGGGACTGATGCTGCTGCCTTCTTGGTATGGGCTGGTAACGACTCCTAAGCCAAAGGAAACCTCAAACCTCAGCTGACTTCTTAGATAGATCAGTTTTCTTCCCAGCATATATCTAATCATTTCATGCATTAGAGCTGTGTTACAAAGCATTGTAATTTCCACTGTCATACAACTAAGAGAAAATATTTCTAAAGCTT
Source organism: Eulacestoma nigropectus (assembly GCA_013397775.1). Classification (NCBI taxonomy): domain Eukaryota; kingdom Metazoa; phylum Chordata; class Aves; order Passeriformes; genus Eulacestoma; species Eulacestoma nigropectus. The sequence goes on from VZTE01004593.1 coordinate 2,138,238, forward strand.
GGCAGTAAGAAGGTATAATAGTTTAGATTCTATTGTCATCTTTAATCTGCTGAAGCATTTAATTCCTTTTGTTATAATGAAAATACTGTATTTCTGTTATCGTGTCCAGAGAATTCTGGTGAAAATTATAAGTTTTCTCAGAAAAAGTAGTGTTTGACTATTTCTCTGATGAGGTGAAAGGTCAATTTGCTTATAGTTTCCATGCTTCATTAAAATTCAGCTTCTGTGCTGTGTAATGTCGGTAATATTAATTTTCTAAACATTGATGTACAGCAGCTGCTAACTAATTTCCATAATGGTTGTTCTATTCTAAGGGCATTAAACCTGAAACAAGGTGGATCCAAATGGAAAAAAATGTAGATGATTACTGGCCATCTGCCAAAAAGATGCTTGGGGATGTGAAATTTCTGGAATCACTGAAGCTTCATTTTGATCAAATATTCATATTCTGAGCCATGTGTCAACAATTTTACTGTTTAAAGACAAGGAGGTTGTGGAGGGGAATATTGACACCATTCTTCACATGGGAGTTTGCTTTCAGACTTCTTATAGTAAGGAGACCATGTTGCTAAAGAAGAATGGAGTTAACATTAGGAACATAAAGAAAGGTGCAAAAGAATTGGAGAATTTCTTCCCTTGGGAAAAGGGAGACTGCGGGGAGAGAGGTCATAGAAATGCACTCAGCTTTGAAGTCAAGCATAACCATATGCATGACCATTTGGGAAATGCTTCATGTATTTTCATTTCCACAGGATCATTATACTGATGCCAGTAGACAGAACTATTTTTTTGAACTGCGAGAGCCACAGTCCTACCTTAATAGACTCACATGCTCAGGTGGAATCCCAGGCTTGGGGTCCTGAACCAGTAAACCAGCCACCACCTTCTGGTTGCTTTCTCTCTGTGTTCCTTTACTGTCTTCTCCCAAAACACCTTCTCCTGGGAGAAATTGCCTGCTGCATCCCATTCAGTCCTATCTGCATATTGCCAAATAGTTCACCAAAAATCCAGTTGTGATCAGCAGACTATTTTTCCATTCCTGAGAATTGCCCAAAACATTTCTCATTTTGTCTAGTGGATTTGATAAGTGATCTTACTCAAACACACATCAGCCCACAAGGAAGGCAAAGTGTGGTTGTAGGATTTGTCTTCATTACTGCTCTAGTTTGGCTGCACGTCTTGGTTACATGGTGACACACGTGACGGAGGTGTTTGTGTCCTTCCTTAGGTAACAGCCATGTCATTCCTGGGGCTTCTCGGCGTGGGTTCAGCAGAGACATAACCCAACTTCAGCACCAGATCATGGGCAGAAATGAGGTTTTATACCTGCTCCTGAGTGCTCTAAACTACCAGGGGTTTGCATGTGGGAAATGTCAAACACAGCTTGACAGTGGTCTATTTTTAACCTTTAATTCCTTTGCTGTCTAGGTTCTCCTGATTTCTGCCTTTCTCCCCCTCCCTTATTCTCACCCCAGCAATGATTAGGTCAGCCACTGATAGGATTTGGCTGTGTGTAACCCCTGGTGTGAAAGTTTCCATGAACATCAGAAGCAGCTGCCCAGCTTGTCCGGGAGCTGCACTCACCACTTCAGAACATTTCTGTGGCCTTTCCCCTTCCTTGTCAGCGCATTTCCCTGCACGTGTGCAGACCTAACGAGAAGTTGCTCCACAGACAACCTTCTTCTCTAACCTAGACAGAGCTCTATGTGGCAGTGCAAAACATGGACTTCATACTCTCAACCATTAATGGTATGTTTAGCATCAACAACCTGTTTCTGCTGATGCAACGCATGCCAACGAAATCCCCATGACAAATACTTTAAAAAGGTATTTTTGGTTCTTCGTCTTCTGGTTTTACCACATTAAAAGGCCAAGCTGCATGCGACAGTGCATCTAAGCCATCTCCCTCTGGTCTAAAGCAAGATCAAATCAAGGCAAGAAGCATGTGATATTTCAGTTTTCACTAGTCTTAGTGACTTAACTTACTGGCTTCCAAGGCCAAAAACTGAGTTTGCACCTTTGTGGTTAATAGTCCTTGATGAATGTTTTTTTTGTTAATTTATCTAACTGCCTTTTCAACTGCTTTATACTATGGCCCCAGTAAAAAGAAATGGGAAATGCAGACCTAACTAATAAGACTACTCACTCTCTTACTTTTTTGTGTTGGTATCATTTGAACAGAGGTGTTACACTTTTTTTTTTAATCTTTCAGAACAGCTCTTTTCTGAAATTAAGAGAAACATAGTAATTTCCAGCAAAAATATAGTATTTCAGGAAATGTAGACATTTCTGTAAATAAGGGCTATGAACAAAGGGCGGAAAAAAAAGACTTCTTAGCTTTAAATAGAGCACTGTAATGAAAGATTATCATGTAGAAAATTAATGACTGTGTTTTACCAAGCAGAACTGATTCTCTGCTTCTGCCCTCAGAGTGGCCATTTGATTTTAACCCTGCTAAGAGCATCACATGAATAAAGGTACCTGTTAGGATGAGCCTGGGGAAAGAGCAATGGGCAGGCAGGGCTGGGAGCACTGCTCTCACTCAGCAGGGCTCCATCCCCATCGCTCTCTCCACATGCAGAGAACTTGAGGACTGGTCCCCATTGACCCTTAATACAAGTGTTCTCCCCAGGGAGAAACAAGTCCAGAAACAATACCCATGTTTTATAGGTAGGGAAAGTGAATTTTCGATGTCGAAAAATATGGATGAGCTGCAGAAGCGTTGTTTTGGCAGAGAACTAACAAGCTGGGAATGCCAGTACCCTTTACAAAAGCTGTGTTCAAAGCAAAGGTGCTACCAACAAGGAAGGAGAAGATAGTTTTGTGTTCTCCATTAAAAGTGTTTTTATCGTGCTCTCTGTTCTGTTACATATTTTATTAGGATAATAATTTCAGTAAACTACATCTGGCTTTCCTGAGGGTGGTCCCCTCAGGTTAAACAGGCTGTCTAAAAATATCTCCCTTTTTTTTTTTAATGTTCCTCCTTTTTATCTTCCTTTTGATGGCTTTTCATTTGAGTTATTTCCCTTTTTTTTTTTTTAAGATTACATTAGCACGTTTTCCCCCTTAATTCTATAATCTTTTCAACTCTAGGTTCCTTTGTACTTTGTGCTTTTATACCCTTTTCTTCTCAAGTCCTTTTCATGTTTCCTCCCTTTTGTTTTTCCCTGGGAGCCTTTATTGTCATTTTATTCTTTATTTTGAGTCTTAAGCTGTACAGTAGGAAGTAATGCTAAGAAAATTTAGAAGGAAAAAGCTGCATAAGCCAATGTAGTGAAGAACAGTCATATACTGAGCCACAGAACAACTTACAAAGGAAGGCACAGCGGTGAAGCCCATATACTTTGGTCTCCGTGCTGCAATACTCATGAAAAATAAAACAATGACATTTCCTTCAAAAACAAAAAAAAAAAACAAAAACAAAAAATGAAAACAAAAACAAAAACAAAAAAGTCAAGCCAATAAACCAGTAAAAAACCTACATCTGTGTGTGACTATGACTTTTCTATAAAAATGGACTGGAAATGGACCTCTTTCTGATGAGAATCTGAGCGAAATCCCCCATGCATTGAGATAAATCTATTTTTAAGGCACAGATGTGAGAGAAATTGCCTGGAGACTCCTACCAAGTGATCAGAACCTGACAGTGACTGATTTTGGCTTGTGCTGGAAGCTGACTTACTGTTTTATGAGTTAACAACTTATTGTTTAAATGCTTTAATGCTGATTTATGCCAAGATTGCCTGCTTTGTATAAAGAGGTATAAAACCAGCAATCTTTTATATAAATCACATTCCTGATAAAGTCTCTTTTCAACTGAGGAGACAAACATGGCCAATTAATATTGGGAATTTGGCAGATTGTTGCCACTATTAAACTGAACTATCTCTGAGTGCATCAAATCCCTTCCTCCTATTCTGCTTTTTCATGCTGCAACTAAAATTGAAGACAAATGGAAGTTAAAAAGGGGCATGAGCAGCAGCTCCCACAGATGCTGCTGCGTGGAGCTGAGGCTCCCAGTCTCACCCATCATGCAGTTGCAAATGGAAGCTGAGGACACCCAGCACCCACCCAGAGCACTGGGACTGGGTTCTCACTATGTCTGATCTCCTCACCATGGCTGACAGAAAGACCTTTTCTTTCTTGCTTATTGTTTTTCTGTCCCTCCTTATGAATTGCTCCATTGGTTCTCACCAAGCCCAGAGCCTTGGGCAGGTCCGGTCTCCACTTCACTTTTGGCAGAACAACTCCTTCACTCCTGTAGTCTGTGAAAACCTTTATACCAGAGCTTATTTTGAAGATTTTAATGGCATTAAGTACTGCTAAGATAGATATGAAAGCAATCTCACTGCTTCAACATGACTTGGTGCAAAACTATCAGGTGAAGCTATGAACCGGGAGGAAAGAACAGAATTGGGTTGTGGGGTAAAGTCAGTTCAAGCATTTTCTCATCAGTACTTAAACCATAAAGGTCAGGCAGGTTCTAGATACACCTAAAGCAATAGGCAGGAGGTCTGGGCTGGAATTCACCTTCTGGTGTCTAGAAGGAGTCACTCAGCAGCAGTTGCAGCCAGCAGAGCCATGTCCAGGTACAGTGTCTCATCCACAGGCCTGACCTGCAGCTCAGGCTCAGCCTTGTAACCACTCCACTGCCCATTCCCTTTTGCACCAGGCCACTGTGGGAGGCAAAAGGCACAAAAAGTCCAAAAGAAAGTCTAGATGGCTTCCACTATGGATGTGCGGGGAGGATGTGATTCGCCAGCTGCATCCAACTGTTCTACAAATATGTGCCCCCCAGCCAAAATTCATAAATAACCATCTAAGTTAAGTTCTCCAGTCAGAAACCCTGGCAGAATGATGATGTCATAAATTTTTATGGAGACATAACCAGAGATGATGAGTTCTTGGGTTATGATGTTTATTAAAATGTTTATTGGGACCTTGTGGTACAGTAACAAATGGTATCATAAAACAAATTGGACTGTTTCTAATCAGCAAAACAACACAAAACTGGGATATCTGAGAGAGATACTTTTTTTTTTTTCAATTTCCATTTCATGAAAAATTGCAAATATCTTTCTTAAATTCTTCAATCACTTTGAATTTAGAACACTGTACTAGCAAGGATGCCTTTTCTCCTATCCCATATATATTTCACCATCTATGCTGTAGTTATTTTGGTCTACTTCAGAGGTGACACATCCCTGTCTAAAATTTTCAACAGTCATGGCTTATAAACTCAGAGGAGACCACTGTGAATATTTAATGTGTCTTAATGTTTTATTCAGACTGTAACATCCTAAATTATTTTTTATTTTAGCTAAGTGTTTATAGAGTTAAATTCAACATTTCTGAGGATCACATGGTTGATCATAAAATCTTGCAACCCTGCATTCTGTGAGTCCTGGTCCCCTAGCCATACCCTGTTCTTTTTGAGATGCAGGTCCATCTCAGCACATCTAGCTCTGAAGACGTTACTGATGTCCTCTGTGTTGGGCTGTCATCTTTCTTCTCTCTGCTTTCCTGTTTCCCTTCTCACAAACCCCTGCTCAACCTGTCTGCCAAGACTGTAAATTCTTTTTTCCAGCAGCTTTCATGGCCAGAGATTTTGTCGGCTTTTCAAAGCTGGCATCGTGGTGCTGTGGGGCTGGGGCACAGCTGACAGCTCCAACTTGCTCCCTGTGGCTTCTCAGCAAGAGCTCGGGCTGGCAGAGCATGGGCAGAGCTAAGACATCAGAGGGGCAATATAGCAGTGCTTTGCTCGGAGGTCAGAAATGTTTATGTCAAGTGCACAGGCAAACCCACTGTGAAACCCACACCCAGGTGCAGTGTAGGGATTGTGTGGAAAGGCATGTGCTGGCTGGGGCAGAGAGATATCAGGGACCAGGAATGGGCAATACCTGGGGAGAAGGGAGAGAAGGAAGTGGACTGAACAGTGCAGAGGCCTGCAGTTTCAGTGGTCTGGGGAGACTACAGAAGACTTTCGGCGGTGTTAAGTGATGGTATAGGTTTGCTGTCTCCTCCTCCCTTCTCCCCATGAATCTGTGCCCTCACACTAATGGCATGGGGAAGGCGGGGGAAAGTAAAGACATGGAGAGTGGTCTGTCTGTTTGTCTCTCTCCACCCTGGTGAAATCTCTGCCAGCACCACACCCTGACCCCAACCACACAGCAGTGGCACATCCAGCTATGTAGGGAGAGAGATGTCTGCTCTGAGGGTAGCTCGGGGTGGCTCAGACAGCCTATTCCCATCCCTTCCAGGAGAAAAGACAAACAAAAACCAGCACTAGTGCGAAAGCTATGGCAGCCAGGGCCGATCACAATTTTACAGCCACCTGCTCTGCCTGTGCCTGAACTTTGCCCAGCTGATCTGAAGGTGAAAGGACGGATCGAAATGATAAATGTGTATGTGTATCTACACGCAATAAGGGATATCTTTAGCTTTGGAGACTGTCAAGTGAGCTGGCAAAATATCATTAAATAACATGAGATGTGGAAGCAAATTTGATCTATTTATCAGCATTTAATCTAAACCTACTAATATCTGTTTCCGAATATCTACACATGCAGAATTGAGGTTAGAATGAGTGGTGGGTTAGGCTGAGTGTATTTGTCCTAAAAAAGCTTGTGTTTTCCACAAACAATGCCTTCAAATTTGTGGAAAGAAGGCTCATGCTCACCCCAGCATGAAGGAATGCTGAAGCTGCTGTCACACGCACTGTCACATCTCCAGCCACAGTCTTGCACGGGTACACAGTGCTCATTTTTCAGCCACAACTTCTACAATTTCCTGCCTAACACAAGCTGTGGAAGGGAATATCTCCCTTTGACATGCAGATTTTCTGTTTACATATGTAACTTTTATCTTGGAGTACAGGAGGTCCATCCCCATCAGAATTTTATAAACCTTGCTAAGATTTTTTCATTATCATTCTCTCTTAATAATAATATGAATAATGCAATGGAAGTAAGTACAAGCTTCATTCAAGTTTGTTGCAACATGTAGCAGTTTACAGCATGCAACAGCTATTATAACATATACCAAATCTTCCAGTTTTTCTTTCCTACTTTTACTTCTAAGAGTCTGGAAGGCATTGCCAATTTCTCATGGGTTTGTGCACTGGCACAATGGTCCTCGGTGGGGATTTTGTTGTTTAATCCTTGCAGAGATTGGCATATGGTGACAGGAGCTAATCATGAAAAGGAGCACATTGAAGAAAGTTAGGATGCTAAAGACCTTTTTTTTTCTGTCATAACAATTTAATATTCTTAAATTGTTAGTATTATTTTGAGGATGGAAAGGGATTACCTTGACCAATAGAAAATGGCTTTCCTTGTGTTGTGTCAAAGATCTCTTGAACCTCCCTTGCATTCTACATGCACATTCACAAACACATCAAAAATTTTCTTTTGCAATCTCTACCTGCTAAAGCTTGCCTTTGTCCATGAGTCGGCCCTAGCGTGAAGTTGGGAAGATTTACAGAACTCACATTGAAACTTGGCTAGAAGGTAGCACCTTGTAACTGAGCAAAGAGGTCAATGCCATCAACCTCTCTGTAGAGGAGACGTTCTATTTTTCTTAATTTAGACAACATAGTAGTCAACTAGGATGCTCAGACCTGGCCAAGAGATACCATGTGAATATGTCATTAAAAGCCAAAATTTTGATACTACTTGTTTTCAGCATTGCAGAAAGAAAGTCCTGGGAAATCATAGCAACAATTGCCCATGTTATTCTCTAAATATTTCCTTGCTATCCCACCTCAGTCACACTCATACTTGATTTCCCTGTCCAACAAAAGACAAAATTGGCCTTTTTTTCACTAAACGGTGGCAGGAGAGGGAAGGCAGGTACAAAAATAGTAAAAGGGCAAAGTTGTACGCTGACTCCGAGACACGAGATGAGGCAAGGCCAGAGCTTGCAGAGGAAATGGAGAACTGGGGATGTGGCAAGGGGATTCCTGGTGTAGGTGGCATGGGGAGAGCCACGGGTGAGACAGACAGGACTAAACAGCTATGTTTGAAAGGTCTAGAGGGGAGGAAGTGTAATCAGTGTTAATTAATTATGCTGTGTTTATTTTTACTCTGTTATTCAGTGCCCCAGGTGCTTTAATGGTGGAGAGGGAGGGCACACTAATAAATTGGTATTGCTGCTTATTATTGTGTACTAATTTGTAGCAGCAGTTTGTAGGCTTTTTTTTTTTAAGCAAGTCAATAAAGATAATATTCCTCAAAGGTGTTTTCCAGATAAGAAGGCAGTTTATCAGTACTCCCAAATTTTATCCAGCTGTCATTAAGTGTGTCTCCTCTGCTTGTGAAGGGCTTTGTAGCTGGGTCAGGGCTGCTGGAGCTGGCTGCAAGGTTGCTAAGGGAACCGCTCTGTCCTGAGATTCTTCTTATGCATCAAACTTTCATCTTGAAAAATTTCTGTAGGCAAATTGCTGTGAGATGAATGCTAATATGCTACACAACTGGGGCAAGTGGGCTGAGGTATTAGAAGGACTGAATCACATTTGTTTGATTTCATTTTCATATTAGGTGTGTGCACAGTTGCATATCTAAGAGGTCATGAATATATGGTATTACACATGCATTTTTACTCCTGATATACTGTACCACAGGGATTGTCTTTAATAATATTTAGGTTGGGGGGGGACACCTAGAGTTTTATGGAAGGTGTCATGCCGAAAAAAATCAATATAAAGGTTACAGGAACAACCTTATTTTGATGGGCTTTGGATCAAGCTGAAGTGCAGTCAGTCTCACTGAAGCATTTCTGTCTCTAACTCAGGGGGTAACAGCCACTCAGAGAAGCAACACAGGTTGAACTGCACAGCTCTTGGAGCTGAAAACTTTTGGACATGAATTTGAAACGAACTTGTCCTTGAGAAAAAGGCAGTAAGCCCTTTCATGTGTGCAGAGTAGATCGCATGTTTCTTTTTCAGGTCTCGCCTTACCAGAGAGGTCCATAGATAGTCTAGTGCACTGCACACCATTTATCTGCCTCAAAAAGTAGAAGGGTTGAGTCAGCCCTGTTGGAATTTAAACCTTGTTTCCAGGGCGTCTGGATATTTCAAAGTTGATACTGAGAGTACTAAGCCAATCCCTCTGGCTTGGTTCATTATATAGTGGAGCAGCTTATAATGAACTCTGACCTATAGTGAAATTGTTGAAAGTGAAAATCCGGAACAGCTCCAAAGACGGTGCTGGCTTCTGGCAAGATTGCAATCCGTTTATAAACCAGCACAAAAGTTAGAGAATTTAGTATATTTTAACTATTCTTTGCTTCAATCCTTTTAACACAATATTCAAATTTCCATCTTGAATTAGTCTTGCATTGAAATGACATGTCTATGACATGGGATACAGTCTATCAAGAGAGGAGTGTGATTCCTTTTTGGCCTCAAAAGTTCCCTCGCATTTCCAGCAACTAGCTAATGGGCTGATTTAAAATCAGTAAAAATATTAAAAATTAAATGTTTAAAAAGATTCCTTGTCAATCAAGAGCATTAGCCCTAAAGAATACAGGTTTGACAGACCATCTGACTAGTATAAATTGCTCAGCTCTGCAATTTCCAAGAGCACAGAAATCTGCTACAACACAGACTTGTATTTGGACTGAGGAGTCTGATTGATGCAGTTCATAAAGACAAAGAGGTAACTTTCAAAGGCTGACTTATAACAGCCTTCAGCAGATTGTAAGAGGTAAGTTTTGACCTATATCAGGATTAAGACCAGCAGCATTCCAAATTGGAGTAAATTAAACTTTGTTTTATATCACCTGGTTCCATTAAAAAATGCAGTTTACAGGCAGAGTCTGGGCATGTGCCTCCACGTACGGAAACGGGTGGCAGTGCAAGAGAGCATTATGCATTTTTTTTGAAAACACGGTTCTTTCAAATTACTTAATTCAGAGAAGTGGCATTGTTGTTGAATCATGATAATCTGTGGATATAACTGGTGAAAGGTTTGTAGGGGAAGATAATATCTTTTATTAGACCTAGCAGATTGTTGGAAAAAGCAGACAGCCTTTCAACTATGAGAGCCATTTTTCAAAGCTGAAATAAATGCAGCATCTTCAGTGTTAAAGGCAACAGTTGGTCTGAGGTTAACTTGATTATGTTAAATAGTTAGACTATGTGGGCAAGAAAGTGGTGGGTACCTGTGGAGCATGTGGGTGGTGTGAGCAATGAAAAAGCTGAAAAGGTCATTAGCTCCTAGTGGGCAAAAAGAGAAAAAGACAGGTAATTCATTGCCTGTGAAAGATAGAGGGGCTTGGGGAGGGAATTACCATGTGCTATAAAGCCAATCTCTCTATTTAGTCTGTAATTTTTAGTGTCCAGCTGGGGTGTGTATTTTACTTCCTACACTCTTCTTCTGAAGGTGCTTTGCACATCTCCCTGGATGGTTAGGCCTGAGCAGCCACAGACGAAACTGCTATTTTGTGAAAGAAAGAAAGAAAGAAAAAAACCCAAAACCTTCTGCTAACTGGAAGCTTCTGTCATTTACTGTTCAACTCTGTGAGTTTTTCCAGTGTGTGGTTACTGCGCTTTTACTGCCATGGAAACAGCCTGGTAGCTGCCTCACTGGACAGTGCATAGTGATTTCTGGGATGTGTTTGTGCAGAAATCAGAGGTTGTGATGCTTCTGTAGTGGTGCATTTAACATTGTGGACATGGAGATATGTTGGCAGGTCTCACATGTGTTGCTCAGATGCAGCACGGCTCACAGAGCCATTGGAATTTTGATTGGAAGAACGGTCAATTAGTCCAAAGTCCTGCTTAAGCAGGTGTAGGGCAAGCACCAAAGAACACTTTGTGGCTCTGTCTAGCCAAGCAAATATCGAAAAACTTGCAGAGACAGAGATTCAACATCTCTCTGGGAAGCCTGTTCCACTGTTGTCCTATGCTCCTAATGAATGTCATTCCTGATGTCCACTCTCAATATTTAAATCCATAACTTGTGGCCATTGCATGTTTTCATACCATCTGCTGCCTGCTAGAAGATTGTGGCTCTGTTGGCTTTGCAATTCCCCTTCAAGCTGTTGTGGGCTACTCTTGGATTCTCCCTCTATGGGTCCTCTTTAGCAAACTAAACAAACTCAATTCCTTCAATCTTTTTTTATTGGGCACGTGCCCCAGGCTCAGGACTGTCATGGTGCACTCCACCAAACCTTCCACAGCTTTTAGGAGGTGCATTGTGCATCATCATCCATTTTGCTGGTGAAGATATTGGACAGTATCCACCTCATTATCAAACATTTGAGAACTCTGCCAGCTGCCGCCCTGATCTTGAGACATTGATTACTATCTTTTCAGCCTGGTGGCCCAGACTCATTTAGGAGTCCATTTGTCCAGCCTATCCTTCTTCAACTTCCTGACAGGAAGGATACAAGCCCGCATGCACCACTTAGTGTCCATGTCACCAGCTCTTTCACCGCAGAAAGGAATCAGGTTGTCTAAACACAGAATCATAAAAACATTGGAGGGTTTTGGTTGGAAGTGAACTCACGATCATACTGTCTAGGATCCTGCTCGAGGCAGGGCTGACTTCAAAAGTGAGATCAGATTGGTCAGGTACCTTCCCAACTGAGCTTTGTATATGTCTGATTATTCCAGTGACCAAAATTGCTATTTCTATAGCATGTTCTTTTGCCAGGCACTTTCAAGAAGTCTCTGTCTTTGCCTTCCTTATACTTACCTATTAGGTGGAAGAAAACAACCATCAGACTTCCCTGTAGCCTTCTTTTCTCTGGGCTATGCTCCTCCTGTGTTCAGAAATGGATGTGCTCTGCTATTTTTCTAAAGACTGAAGTGAGGCTGATCAGCCTGCTGTTATCTAGATCCTCCTTCTTATCTTTCTTAAAACTGGGGGTAGCATCAGCCCAGCCATCAGAGATTCCCCAAACATCACAATTTTTCAAAAATTATGGCAAGCCTTACAAGCATATCAGCCATATCTTACAGCACCTCTAGAGGAGTCCCATCCAGCCCTGCAGATTTTAATACACCGTTGGCTTCCCACATAACATTGGTGTGTGCAGACATCTGGGAGCAGGTTTTCCCTGAGACAAAAAGTCATTGAGCAGCCTTTTCCATACTGTCCATCACTAGGTTTTCTTCCATTCAGAAATGGATGCACATTTTCTCTGAGTTTCTTTTCACTTCTGACATGCTTGTAAAATCACATCTTGTTAGCTTTTATGTTCCTCTCCAGTTTTAAATCCAGCTGGGCTTTAGTTTTTCTGGTTTTGTCCCAACATGTCTGAGCAGTACTTTTATACTTTTCCTTTGTTGTTTGCCCTTGTTTCCACTTCTTATGTGCTTTGCATTTTAGTTCATTAAGAAGCTCCTTGCTTAGCCAAGTGGACCTCCTGCCAAATTTCCCAGTCTTCCTGAACAATGCCCTGAACCAGTGGTGCATGTTGATCTCCAGGAAATTTTCTTTGGGCAATGAACTGAGTGAGACTGGAGGGGGTGGAGAGGGTGAAAGGGAATGTGCTGCCAATTTATTTTCCAATAAAGGAAATAAATGCCAACTTTCTTCAAGTGTGGATTATAATTCAGAGTTATTTTCAAGGCTGGGGTGTTACACAGGTAGCTGCATACAATCGAGGTGATTTTTTAAATGAAGAGACTTTGTATATGGTAGTGTTGTGGTTTGGTTACATATGGGGTACATTTTCACAGAATTGCCTCACAGGTGGTGATTCTTTTTTGGAAGCTCGGGGTGGAGGGGGCTAGATGTAATATTTCCTCAAAGTTAATACACTGGCGTTTCAGGTTCTGTTTACCCCAACATTTTTGCTTTGTTTTACATTATTAATTGGTGGATAAATTATTGCAGAGGTGGGTGCACTGAGCTTGGTTTTGTGTGTATTTCATCTGTTCTTTATGCTGCTTGTGGCCTGGAAATTAGTGTTTTACAGAAAGTGATTAATGAAGCTGTGGTGGAAATCAATAGGCATTCTAGGTTTTCAATCCAGGTGATGAGGTTTTCTTAGGATTGTTGGTAGCTATTTAGAATCTCTTCTTCATGGTGACTCCTACAGCATATTGGGGAGCACACTGTTCTTCCAGCTGTGAAAATGTCTGAAGGAATGTTTGTTATTGAAGGCAAAGTTTGAGGGGCTAAGGATAAAATGCATGAGCTGATCTTGATGCCTAGTATTACTTTTCTCCACAACACTCTTCTTCCTGTCGGTATATTTCTCGTACTTGAGGCTGTTAAACTGGATCTAGGACTGCAGCTATGGTCTCACTGGTACTAAGTGTGGGGAGACAATAGCTTTCCTTTCTAGTCTTTCTGGCTACACTCCTGCTAGTACAGCCCATATGTGGCTAGTCTTTGAGGGCTCACTGCTGAATCAAGTTCAGCTTCTTCTTCACCAAAGCCCACAAGTTCCTCCAGCAAATCTTTCCAGTAAAAAATGAGGCCAAAAAAGGGAATTTAGCACCTCAGTTTTTACCATGCCCCCTTCTCACTAGGTTTCCTGTTCCACTGAACTGGGGGGGTCCCCTGTTTTCATTTACTGGGTTTTTTTTGCTACCAGCTTATATCTATCTGCCCTTCACATCCCTTGTTAGTTTCAGCTCCAGTTGAATTTTCTTAATTCCATCCCTGCAGGCTTAGGCAATGTCTCCCTATTACCCCTGGGTAGGTGTTCCTTTTTCTTCCTTCCATGGCCTTATCTGTTGCACTTAATCAGGAGTTTCCTGCTTATTCATGCTGGTCACCTCCTTATTTTCTTGACTTGCTGCTAGTCTAGAGACAAAATGTGAAAGGGGACTTGTGTTCAGAAGAAATCTTTCCCTTGGCTTCTAAATCTGATAAATTCAGGCATCGAGCAAGAAAAAAATTATACTAAGAACTTTCTTTTTTTTTCAATTTACTTTGATCAAAATAATATTAATCTTCTCTACTAAAAGAAATTCTCTACAAAAAGGTGCAGTATGAAACTGACAATCAACCAAGGAGCCAAAAGTGATTCTCTTCAGAATATTTTCCAGTTAAGACACCCAAAGTTGAAAAACACCTTCTATAAACCTTCAAAAAATTGATGTGGGACTATTCTATTATAACTATTATAACTATTCTAGGTATCTTACACAGACAGGTTAGTTCTGAAAAGTCTGCTGAGATGTGTTTTATTTGCCTTTGCAGTTTTCTTTCCCTTATATTTAAACATAAGTTTTATGTTTTGAGTCTCAGCGGCTTGTGAAGATATGTAAAACATATTCTGGTTTCACACTTAAAATAATACTCATGACATTGTATGTAAGACTTGATTTTGCACAGTGAAGCTCCTAGAAATTAGGTAATAAGAGTAAAAAATGTTAAAATATCTGAAAAATCTGTTATGAGCATGCTTGTATCTTCAGCTAAATATAAGCAGAATAAAGTCCCAGCTCTTCTGTGATGCCATCCCACACCCTTTGTTCAGGACCAAGTTGAAGAATGGTGAAAACAGTCCCTGAGGCAATTCACAAGTATCTCATCACATGCACAAGCAAAAGTGTGATTTGTCTTACAGAAGTGAGAATGGTGCTCTGTTCTAAACCAAACTACTTTTTTTCCCACATTCTTTAGCAATTTGTAAACTTCTCAGGAGAGAGGGAGAAGGGGTGTTGTGTTTTCTTAAAGTTAATAGTTTAATGTCTCTTCTGCTTTAAAGAAAACACTACAAGGGAAGGTCAGCTCAGGCTAAAAAAGCTAACAGCCAAAAAGAGAAACCTGTGACTTGGGTCAGGAACTTGTAGACCATGTTAGCAATACAGAGACCCCTCGTACAGCAAGAGACTGGATTTCATTTCAGTTTGCATTATCATGTTTCTATTTCTACTGTTTTCTGTCCTCTTGGTTGGAAGGAAATTATGTACAAAATGAAGCATATATGTAAAAACAGGCAAAATAAAGAGAAAACCCAGAGATGCCCAGGACTGACTGAGGATGAAAAACCAGTCTTTTAACCTGTCATTAATTATTCAATTTCCATGTTTGTTGCAGATGAGCGATTAATATCCTTCACTTTTGATAGGAGTATAATATAAAGAGATGTATAAGGTGATTCCTTGAGACAGCAACATGGAGAGTATTGAGACAGATGGAAAAGGGAAAGGTTTAACAGATTCATCTGGACTTCATTTCAGTCTGCCTTAACAATATTTCTACCTCCACTGCTTTTCTGTTCTCTTGACTTGGTGATGTCCTTTCCTTACTACTAACCCCCTCCTCCAGTTTGAGGGCTGCACAAATCTTCCTAGTCCTGTCACAAAAGTGCTGCAGGTACAAATAAATGTCTGCTCACTGCATGTTATACCACAAAGTTATTTTACCCCCATTACACCTACACTGCTTGGGAACAGAGTAGAGATCATTCATTGAGTATTTCAAGGTTAAGCAAGCAGTGATCTGCTGGCAAGAAATTTCAGTTCAGATTTCAATAACCATTTCCTTTTTGAGTTGACTGCCAAAATTATAACAAAGCCAAAAACTTTGAAGAGAGCAGAACAGATGGCATATGGGTTTGCAGACCTCTGCTATGATGCTGGTCCTAGTCGATGCCAAACTCTTGTGCCTTAATTGTCTAACATGGCTACCTTGCAGAGAGCATATATGCCCAGATCCAGACCTTGATGGGAACGAAAAATGAAGGCAAAGTATCTCCTCAACCAGAAGTCATCTAGCTCCATTTTGCATTCTGCAAATTAGCACCTCATTGTCTATCATTACAAGTCCGGGGAATGACTTGGTCCCATTAAAGTATTTTCAAGCAGTTAACTACAAAATGTAGCTGGCACCACTTGAAAAGCCCCTGAAATCAGCTAATTGCTTGACTCTGGCAATGGGATATTCACTCCCTTGCTGTGAGCTCCATGGGTTGTTCTGCTTCTCACGTCATTCATCTACTTTTGGTCTTGCAAGCCTCAGCCTGCTCACCTGCACTGCTGCAGGAAGGTCAGAGTGGACACAGAAAACCTCATTCAGCCCCAGGGCCTTTCATTAAAGTCTGCACGAGACTTTCACAGATGAGTATGTTGCAGACTACTTACCGACAGGACAAATGCGAGAAAGTCCTCGCTAGCAATGGGGTAAGTGCTTCTGGGATGGATATCAGACTTTTAGGCAGCCCAGATAGCTTGCAGCAGGATGGAAGTAGAAAAAGCACTGAGATTCTTAGCAATGCGGTGAATGAAACACGGGTGTCTCTTCCCAAGCATCAAGGGACAGAAAAAAAAGGATTTGGCCTCAAGTAACACCAGGGGAGGTTTAGATTGGATATTTGGGAAAATTTCTTCACTGAAATGGTTATCAAGCATTGGAACAGGCTGCCCAGAAAAGTGGTGGAATTGTCATCCCTGGAGGTATTTAGATGTGAAGATGTCATGCTTAGGGGCATGGTTTAGTGGTGGACTTGGCAGTGCTGGGTAACAGCTTGACTCAATGACCTTAAGGGTCTTTTCCAACCTAAATGATTCTATAACTTTATGAATATATGTGAGGGCCCTTGGAGGCACTGCAGTGCTTGCAGGAAGAACATGGATGATCACCTCTGGTGTGCTGTGTTGACCGTCAACTGAAATCCTGCAAGTGCCTGCCTGAAAGCATCACCAGATACCGAAGTGTGCTGAAAATCTGCCAGTACCTCCTTTTTAAGGCAGAGTTACCTGAGAGCCTAAGCAAAAGTTTACAAATGTACTAAAAAACATCATGTGTCAAGAGAAATAAACCTCCACTTCAGGTCCGTTGCACTTGTGACATAACTCAGCCTTACTCCTCAAGAAGGCCCCAGTAGATTAGCTGTGGTGTAAGCACTCCTGCTTCCCTTGACTATGATGAGTTCAACTACTTTTGCAGCTGTATCCACCTTTGGCACAGCAGTTGGTGCAGAAGCCCAGCCTGTGCACTGCTTCCCTGGAGGGCATCTCTTCAGGAAATCTTAGAAGCCACCTCTGCTCCCATTCAGCCACAAAGCTCTCTCTGAGAGCTTCTCTGGGGCTGTACACTCAAAATTTGATCAGTCCACTTGGTGCTCCTTCTCTCTCCTTCATCCTTCTCCAGCCATCCCTGCTTCTCTCTAATTCCTCTGCTTCTCATGAGGAGACTCTTGCAGCATTGAAGGCAGCAAATTCCTCTCACCATACATACAAGGCACACGCTTTTATTTTGGCTGATGCAGCAGAGATGACAGTATGTTCAGGCCCTGGTCAGGACAGCTTAGCTACTCCTCATAACTATCCTCAGTGAAGACTAATGTTTACAGCCACATGATAATGCTAAGAAACAACTGTTCTGCTTCTTCTCATTTCTGTTTAAAAATAAAAGTAAATAATAAATAGTAAGATCAAGTAAATGGAAGGTAAAAATTGTCCCTGCAGTGCAAAAGAGAATCATTAAGGTTGGAAAAGACCCCTAAAGGCATTGAACCCAACTGTTAACCCAGCACCACTGTGTTCACTACTAAACCATGCCTCAAGTGCCACATCTAGATATTTTTGGGTGATTCCACCTCTTCTCTGTGCAGTTAAAATTCATCAAAAGGACAGAATTTGACCTTCCAGGTTGACTGATCCCTGCTACAGATCTCCTATTCCTGCTTTTTCTAGTACTCAGAAAATATACTGACTGTAACAATCACAATACTTCTCTATTAAAATGCTCATGCTTTTATGTATCACAGTTCACCATGTCATTGATTATCTACCAACAACTGCAGTACAGAACATATCAAAATGGTACAGTAAATCAAAAATGGTAATAAATGACCAGCACCATTCTCAAACTGGCTACATGTGTGCTCCTCTTTAAAGTTTATCATATATTCAGTCTCTATGCAGACTGCTATGCCTTTCTGGTTAAATTAAAGCAAACAAAGGTTGTACATTTCCACCTCTAAAGTAACACACAAGGCAAATTAGATAATGGGATAATGCTCTCTGTTAAAGAATGTGTAGACATAAGAAGCAATAACACACTGCACAACCTAGCTGAAATTCTGTATATTTACCTTCATAAAAGAAGTAAAAAATAATCTAAGTACCTCTCAACTAAAATAATAGTAAATGTTGCTATTCATAGCTGTATAATTACTGAATTTTCTCTACCTTGGACTGTTCTCTGCCTTTCAGTGTTTGGCATGACTGACACATTGGATATTGATAAAACATCATCTTTCAGAAAATCCTTTACATAGAATGTAAACACATGCCAGATTTTGAGATCCTTTATTTGTTTTTAACTAATCTGGTTTCCTTTTAAATAGGATTTTTAAAACCCACATCAGAATTATATTAATGAAGGAAATCCAAAACTGCTTTTCAAACTTGCATGTCATTCCGGGAAGAGATAATTGCTTTCTGCATGAATTTTAAAGACCACTGCTCAATGACAGTGACTGGAAGTTCAGAAGAACTATCTTACACATGCAGGCAAAGAAAAACCAATGACATGCCAGCAGTGCTCTTAGGGACTGAGAGGTGAAATAGCATCCTCAAGGCCCAGATCTGTCAGATCTGTCAGAGGAGAATGCTGGGGGAAAACACTGAACTAAAAAAGTAAGTGATTTACAAACTCATTCTCATAAAATGAGTGTCATTGTTCTTGCACGCAAAAAAAGTGGTGCAAGTATAGTGGGCCACTGAGCTAAAAATGCAGCACAAATGAATTTCTATAATCTCAGCCAGAAAAATCCTGCAGCTGGGAATATCTTAGTTCTGCAAAGTGTTAGGCTACCTTTGATATAGGTATCATGTATCTGTTGAACGAATTGGTACTTCAAAAATAACTTTTTAATGTAGAAAAATGACAGGCAGGACTTGGAGATAAGGGAAAACATAAGGATTAATTTTGTGTTATTTCACCTTCATTTCATTTGCCCTTTGTTTGCCATTCTTCTCCTTCTCAAGGCTTTGGGCACTAAAAGCCACTGTAGTGATTAAGACTATTTTGGTGTGGTTTGTATAAATTTTTTTCTACCCTCTATAATCTGCATGTCTCCCAGACAATGCCTGAAACCCAAGCAATTACTTCAGTACTGCTTTATCATATGTGTCAATAGGGTTTAATCCACTGCCATTCATTGAACTGCTGAATCTGGGCTTGGGGAAAAAAAAATATCTCTTGTAAAACATATGCATCAAACAGTAGTGATAACCAAAACTCCCTAATCAAATATTTCCCTGTGGTCCTTATGGAGCTTCTGCTCCTCAAGCTTCACAGGTCTTTTGCTTTGAGTCACTCCTGAAGCCTACCCTAGTTCACAGTTTCTGTATAACACAGCTATTTGTGCTGCTGCAGATCACGCTGATTTCTTATTAGTGCACCTGCAGATACCTAGATCTGCTGTCACAAATGTCCAATGAGCAATTGATAGTTTTGCAGAGTTTAAGGTGAATTTCTGATTCAGGTGCCTAAAAACACAGATGGGTATCTAGTTGCATTTTTAAATGCTCATCATCACCTAGATCTCATAGCTTTTATAATTTCATCTGCATTTTCAGAAGACAGTTTCAATGCTTTGTCAGGCCTTCAAGGTCAAGCTGGTACACAAACTAAAAACAAAGAAATTAAAATCCATTTTTGCAAAGCCGAGGACATTTGTAATTTGGAACTTCTATTTAGGCACTGTTAAAAATTGAAAAGCCCTCCTTCTATTAAGCCATATTGTTTACCTAATAAATAAACTGTGACTTCTGGTTTTAGAAGAAATTTCTATTTTCTTACAGTTTCTCATAATGTGTAAGTTCCTGCAAAACTCCTGCATCATTCATCCAAACTCACATAAAGCAACATAAAGGAACAAAAGAAAACGTAAGTACATGAATAATCAGAACGGTTCCTATTAAATCAGTAGACATTGTCTATCTGCTGATAACAAAGAGCTGATAAAACTTGGGGGGTTGTACTTTGGCATATATCATGAGACATCTACATTCTGCAAAGATGCATGTGTATAACTGGAATTCCTTACAACAACAGAAACATAGCTATGAATAAATTTTTGCAGATTAGGATCATATAAAATGCACAGGTTTTAGTGAAGTCTCACAAAGGTACATAACTAACTTGTAGTGCAGTCTCTTGGCTACTGAAGCAGTCAGGAGGCTGAACACTCCTTGGACCACCAGACCTGTGCAACTATAATTGCTCTTTTTGTAGCATGTCAGGATCGTACCTGTCAAACTCTGGTACTTCACTAGTGAATAGCAACCACCCCATTTTATTTTGTACAGAAAATGGTTCTGGGCAGAGTTTCAGCTGACAGATCTTTCCTTTGACATCTCTTGGCATCAGCTCCTTGTTCCTCTCCAGCCAGTCAGTGAGGAAATTGGGGGTTTTGGTAGTAACCAAGCACTGAATGAAAGAGATTAATACAATCAAGCATAAAGTATCAATGCAATTGAGCATAGTGGTCTTATGTCCCTCCTGCCTTCAAACATACAGAGTATATGCAATATTTAAGACTGAAATTCTTCTCTTTATCTTGGTTTCCTCAGGAAATTAGGAAATACATTTACAAATACACTACATCTTCAGACAAATTTCCTTCTCTCTCTCCAAACAATATTGAACCCTAAAGGCCAAATTTATTTTATTATAATCATATCTAATAGGAAGATGGTGATCTGAAAACATTCAGCTTTGTTAAGAAGAAAGACTTCACTGTTGACTTTGCACTTTTGACTGCATAGAACCTTCTTCTCCCCATGGACAGGAGCAACCCCATATCTACGGCTCCTTCCCTAGCCCTCCTCTATCAGCGTGCCACCAGACCAGACCTCACCTGGAAACCTCTCTTTTCCAAGGGATTTGGATCACTCGTGTAAGTGGAAAGATTTTGCACAGATCTACCATGGGAATTTTCTTTTCAATAGGCAATTTCATTTTCTGGAAATTTCAAACAAGTGAAAAGATCAGTATGGGACTATTTTCTGCCAAAAGAATGCAAAAATAACCAACACAATTAAGACAGGGTAGAAAACACTGCTATGTTAAGTACATTCCTTCCAGGCCTCAAGGAGCGTGATTTTATTTTAAATGTGATATTGCAAAGTATGTATAGAGCAGCTAATCCCTAATATTTCTTTTGCCTCTTGACTTGGCTGGTCCTTGCATCATCTTTCACTGATCCTTGCACCACCACGTGATGGAGTGCAGCAAATCACATCCACCAACAGTCAACTCCAGATGCTAACAGCTACTAATAAGGGAGAGAGGGACTGTAAGGAGAGAGAGCTACTGTAAGGGAGAGAGGGAGAACATCGCTTTGCTACCTGTTGCCATAGCATTTAATAGATTCTGCTCCCTCAAACCCCAGTTTCCCATCCCTCCTGCCCCACAGGTGCCATTAGTAGAGAATAATGGTTCCCAAGCTGAGGTCCGCAGACCACGGATGAGCTGCAAAGCCTCACTTTGAAAGGTTTCCTAATTGGCAGCACACACGTTTTCCCAGCTGCTGCAGAGTGTGAATGCTCCCACCTTAGCTGGGTGAAAGCAGGTATGTTCTCCAGCATGTGAAAGGCCCATGTCAGGCCCAGCTGCTACTTATTTGTCTGGGGAACTTCGAGCAGAGGATTTCAATAGAAGAATTTCTTGTTGAGCAGCAATATGTTCCTTCAATAACAAGCTGTGTCTAGAGGCAGTACTTCAAAACTTTCCTGGTTCATGTTATGAGCTTTCAATACTATCAAACCAGGACAAAACCCGCATGTTGTTATATACTTTTAAAACACACTCATGGCATTTCTGAAATACACAAGACTTCTGTGTGTTCATGCGTTTGGGTTCTGACTTTTTATCTGTGTTTGCTGAACATTCACTTGTACCTGGGGAAAGTGATGTTTATTTGAAAGAAGCTTATTGCTGAAAGTCAAAGTAAACCTGTGTTATGGTGTAAATCCAGCAAGCAGCTAACCCCCACAGAGCCAATCAGTCATTCTCCCAGAAGCTGGGGGAGAGAATGGGAAGAAAAAAAGTGAGAAAACTCATGGATTGAGATAAAGACAGTTTAGGCAAAAGTCATGCTCACAAGCAAAGCAAGGAATTCATTCACACTAAAAAAGACAGGAAATCCTTAAAAACTTTTATCACTAGCAAAAAATGGACAGCATATAACTTGATCTAATAAACCTGTTCCATTATTCTGAAGACATATCCATTATAAACATAACAGCTTTAAATGGGTTTCGTTATATTCATCACTCCGCCTGCAGTAATTTGCTACTCTAGTTTTTCAGTGCATCGGATTCGTAACTTTGTAGACTATATTTTTGTATGCATGTGATCAGGAAAATTTACACCACTTCAAAAGAACACCTTTTTAAAAAGTTGTTGAACAGAACAGTATCATTCTCTAAAATGCTGGATGAATTTTCCTTCTGTATTAAACAGGTAATTATGGCAAGAAATGGTCTTCCTCCTCCAGTCCCCAAAACACAGTTTGTATGTATAACTGAAGCTTTCTCTGTCATTGTAGACGCAATGGCATTCTTGGCAGTCACAGCAGAGGATGGAGGGATTGTCAGATTTCCCTGTCCATAATCTACTCTGGTTTTACGTCTCCAGTTGCCACTTTCTTGCACAATCATTTTATCCACTCCCCTTTGTGTTACTGTAACTACTCCTTCATTACCTCTTTCTTTTTTCCTCCTGTTCCTCTTCACCTGATGGCACCTTCATTCACCCACCTTCTCTCATGTTATAAAACCATGGGTCCTGAGGTATTCCAGCTCCTCTCGTGCCCTCTGTGGCTTCACCGGCCTCTTGTTACATGTCTGTGCAACACTGAGAGCACAAACAGTCACTAAACACTGAAGAAAGCTGAAGAACTCCAAAGAACTTAAGCACAGGAATTAACAACTTCTGTGATTTTAAGAATTTAAGGATAACAACCCCTGCTTTCCTTCCCCAAATCTCAGAACCAAGTTTCAGCTCTCATAACTCTGTTTTTTAATCAGCTAACTTTGATGAAAAGTTTAGCTGAGTCCAGCACACTTGCTCAGGAGGAAAGGACACCAATGTTAACTGCCTTAAAATCTAAGCCAACAAGAAAATACTGGAGTTTCAGGAGATGCCTGGGCTATTACAAGTGAAAATAAGGCCCAGCAGTGAAATCCATTAAAGAAAATCTTATGCCATAGCTTTTCACTGTCCTGAAAATCTCTTGTAAATGTTATGGGGTAGGCTGATGAGCTGTCAAGGAAGACAGAAACATTGTCAAATTCACATCATCTCTCCAAATTCCTGTCTGCTGGGAAGCTTTTCCAGATGATGACAAATGGCCACTCGGCATGGAAAACTAGACTCAGCTGCTATCCTACACCCAGGTTCAGGATGAAGTAAGAGAAGATAGATAAAAGATCTTAGAAAAAAGATCACCTTTGTAAAGTTCAAAAGCCCTCTTTTACCCACTAAATCCCTGCATTCCTGCTGAAGGGTGTGGGTGCAAAATGGTGCTGCCTGACTTGGACATCAGCCTTGTGGGTTTTCAACTCTAGTGTGAAGGAATAAAATACAGCTAGAAAAATCTACCAATTCAGAGGACAAGAGCTTTTTACCAAATCTCTTCTTATAGGTATGAGGACACTAATCCCTTGGAATCTTTTCTCTCAGTAAAGTAATGCCTGTTCCTGCTTCCACCTGACAGGAAACTGCAGAAGGCAGTCATCAGTTACCCAGTCTCAAAGGGCTTTGTTCCAATTGATACAATTACCCTCCTCATGCCAGGAGCTCCCACTTCATCAAATAGTTTAAATCCAGGGGCCAATCCCCTGTGTGGCAGGTGTTGTGCTACCATCCCATGCTCTAAGGTTTAAAAAGAAAGTGAACATCCAAAGTCAAGACAAAAAAAAATTCTGGAGCATTATGAGGGGTCATAATACAATGGTCCTGAGAAATGAAAAATCATTGCTTTCTCACAGAAGAGAACTTTTTATCATCTGTTAATGCAAAGGAAACATTTGCTTCTCCCTGGTTTGTTTTTTTTTCCTTCTGCTGAATATATAAGCTCAGTTTTCAATTAAAATGTTTCACTTATTTCTGCTCACTGCTTAGAAACCAAAGCAATGATCTGTATTGACTTAAAAGAAAAAAAACCATGCTTGAAAAGCACAGGACTATCAAAATTAGTTCATTTGGCTCCATTTAAATTATGTTTCTTGCTATGCTGAGTAACCAAAGTTGTTTAAGGATTTTGAAATAAAAATTTTAATTGTTTGGTTTTTTCCCCTCTTTTTGATACATTTCTGCTTTAATAGTTTGGGAATACAGTGGTAATTGAAAACCTTTCAGAAGAATTCAGTCCTACTCTATAGTCTGCAAAGCTGAGACAGACAAATTTAAACAAAGTGAAATGGAACACATCCAGTTGTGAAAAGGCTGTTATTCATTACAGCAGGGATTTCAAGTACCACATGATCACCCATCTCCAAAATCCTCATTATTTGCCTGAAGTATCTGTCAAAGTATGTTTTCTCTATACGAGTTACTAGGTAAGGAAATAATAGAAATCAAATACTGTTGTTGTTGAAAAATACTTGGTGAAAAAGATAGAAAGGAAAAATTATCCAAAAATGTGGTAAAAAATAAAATTTAAAGAAAAATTTAAAAAGAGGCAAGGAATAAGTAGCTGGAGAATATTGTTTAAGAGAACACTAAAGCTGAAATGTATAACCAGGGTAGTAGTGATGGCAACAAAACGATGAACACAAAAAGTATGAAGTGTCCAATGTTGTGTTGGGGGAACAAAAGGGAGAGATACTGCTTAGAAGAACATATGAAAGTGTGTTTCATAGAAAGCATCATAGGTTCTTAGATTTAAAGACTATTGGCTCTTTCCAGAGGCTTGAAGTCTGAGTTGTTTCCCAGCAGAGTAGGTCCAGCACCTAGGTTTAGGATACATAAGAGATTTTCAAAGGTGAAAATTTAGAGTAGGAATATTAAAATCATAAAAGCTCTTATTTTTTAACAACTGTGTACACCTATCATGATGCTGTGCATCTCACTTGCGAATAAAATAACCCAACATGCAAGGGCAGAGAGTGTCTGTACATAATGAGGGAGTGGGGAAGGGGTAGAGACAGAACATCTGTGATTCCTTCCCAGCTCTGGAAGCACAAACATATTCACTCCATTGCATAGCATCAGAAACACCAAACCTGACTATCCTTACGCTGAAACCATCCTGGAATTTAAAAAAAGAAGAAAAGAAAAAAGTAAGCGGCATATGGAAGGAAATATTTTTATAATTATTGTAGTTTTAATTATTTCCAGTGGCTGCAGCTAACCCAAGCAAATGTAATTTAGGAACATTTTCCCCTTTAACACACTGTTTAATGTTAATCTGCTATTCTCATCACTATATGGTGTTAGTGGATACACCATCCAGCGTGTTTTATGGTACATTTAAACCAGACATCTGGAGAAATAGCCATCAGAGTACTTATCTCAAACACCTATTGTAAAAACAGACTTAATAAAATGAGAACAAATAACAGTGCTGGCAATTACCCTTATCATGTGTATTCTGGCAAGAAAGGTCAGAAGGTTGTTGGTCTGTATATATATGAACTGATTTTCTCTAATACAGTT
This sequence comes from Eulacestoma nigropectus, assembly GCA_013397775.1. Classification (NCBI taxonomy): domain Eukaryota; kingdom Metazoa; phylum Chordata; class Aves; order Passeriformes; genus Eulacestoma; species Eulacestoma nigropectus. The sequence goes on from VZTE01004593.1 coordinate 2,163,824, forward strand.
TCTCACCTGATTTCCCATAGGTTTTTAGAGGCTTTTGTTTGAGGGAACAGGGGGAGGAAAAGTTGGGTTAAGCTACAATATGCTAGACAATAATCAAGTAACTGATATGAGAAGCTGGTCCCCCTACCAAGTAGTCATTTATGTTAACAAAGAGAAAAATAACCCATCAGAGTCTAGAAAGATAAAAGGTGCAGTAATTTCACAGATTTTACAGATAGGTACAGATGTGGACAGAGAAGTCACAGTCTCAGCTTTACTATCACACCAAACTTAACTATGAATTTAGTATTATTTTTTGTTACAGATCTATTCCAGGGAACATAATTTTGTTGGGTTTTTTTTCAGATGGGTTCAGAGCAGAGCTAATATCTCTTGTATGCAGCTCCAAGGATCCCAATGCTCAATAACTCCAGAAGTATAATCAGATAGGAACTAAAGTAGTAAATACATGGAAATAGTTTAAATCGTTACACAGGTAATTCTCCTTTTCTCACAGTTCAGAGACAGCTTTAGGGAATTTCTGTGAAGATGGTGAAGGTGGGTAAAATCAAGTTGTTGGGGGAGGGGAATCTCAATCCACCCCGCTCATATCAGTTTGATGATGGCAGTGTCAGCAATAGACACCCAGAGAATGGAGAGAGATTGCAGGTCAGCAGGAGAGCACCTGAAGAGCAGCACAGAGGAATTCCAGGCTTTCTAGCCAGTAAGTTACTTTATGGGGGCCCCTCAAATGCCTCTATGCGAAGGAATGTGGCATGAGAATCAAAGAAGAGGAGTTAAAGATGCACACAGGCCTGCAGGGCTGTGATCTTATTGGCATCACAGAGATGTGGTGGGATGGCTCTTTGACCAGCAAGCAGGAATGGAAGGATGCAGGCTCTTTAGGAAGGGTGGGCAAGGATGAGGAGGGGGTATCATCCTCTCTGTCAATGACCAGCTGACATGCATGGAACTCTGCCTGGGGATGGATAAGGAACGGATCAAGACCTTATGGGTCAGGATTAAAGGAAGCTCAAGGACAGGTGACAGAATAATGAGGGTCTGCTACAAGCCACATGACCAGGAAGACCAAGCAGATAAGGTCCTCTATGGATGGATAGGAGCAGCCTCACATTCACAAAACTTGACCCTCATGGGGGATTTCAACCACTCTGACACCTGTTGAAAGGACAACACAGTCAGGTGCAAGCAATCCAGGACGTTACTGGATTGCCTTGATGATAACTTCCTTCTCCAAGCGATAGAGCATCCAATGATGAGAGGTGTTACACTGGACTAACAGGGGCTTTGGTGGGGGATGTGAAGCTCAAGGGTAGCTTGGCTGCAGTGACCATGAAATAGTGGAGTTCAAGATCCCTAAGGCAGCAAGGAGGGCACACAGGAAGCTCATTACACTGGATTTCAGGACAGCAGATTTTGCCTCTTCACAGATCTTCTTGACAAGAGTATGGTCAAAGAAAGCTGGTCAATGTTCAAGGATCACATTCTCCAGAGTCAGGAACAATATATGCCAACAAAGAGGAAGTCATGCAAAAATGCCAGGAAATCTGCTTGAATAAGCAAGGAGGTTGTGGGCAAACTCAAAACCAAAAAAGAAGCCTACAAAAGGAAGAAAGAAGGACAGGTAGCCTGGGACGAATACAGAGAGATTGTCTGAACAGCCAGGAATCCGGTTAGGAAAGCCAAAGCCCTGATGGAATTAAATCAGGCCAGGGACATCAAGGGCAATAAGAAAGGCTTCTATAGGTGATAAAAAGAAGGATAGGGAAAATGTGGTCCCTCTCCGGCCAGAAACAGGAAACCGGTAAACCAGCATATGGAGAAGGCTAAGGTACTCAATGACTTTTTTGCATTCTTCACCTCCAGCCACAGTGACCAAGGAGCAGAAGGCAAAGACAGGGATTGGGAGAATAGAGAACTGCTCTCTGACCATGTAAGGAATCTGAAAGTGCACAAGAGTTAAAAAGGCCCTGAAAGAGGGCTTTAAACTGAAGGCATGAACAGAATGCTTGCAAGTTGCAAAACTATTTTTCCTTATATATGCATTTTAATTCTGGAATAAGAACGCCCTTCTTCTGTTTGATATTAATCCAGGATCTGCTTGGGCAATTAATCCAGAATAGCTATCATAGTTAATTTCCCCTGCTAGATACGCCCCAAACAAAGGAAATTACCATTTCTTATAAACTGTAGACAAAGAGGTAGATAATAGATGCTTTCCCCATATATTACATCGAAGAAAACTTAAGCTGTCCACCTAATTTAAGTTTATTTCTCTCTAGAATCCATCTGGAGTATAAATACTTGTCTGCATTCATGCTCATATTTCCTTACTTTTTTTTTTTTAAACAATCCTACGAACACTACAGTACATCATCATATTGCATGGGCCAAGAAATATCTTATGGTCCCAGGAAAATGAAAACTAATTCTTAAATATTGCAGCAGACTGACCTGCAGGTACACAAGCTTTAATTGCAAGCTTGATGAATATGTTAGTGAAATAAAAAAACCCGAAAGCATAAATCCCTTCTCAGATGAACTTCATTTAGCACCTACACTATTCTGAAATTACAACTTAAAATGGACTGGAATTTCACTAACAGTTTTTTTTAATCTTATAATCTATTTTAATATCCTTTTATACAAACCAAGCAAAACCAGGCTGTTATTAGACAGCAGCCTTATTCAGATGATGTTCATGTTTCTTGACTATTTTTTTCCCTTGATTTTACAGAGAAGAGGCAAAGGAATTAGATTAAATTTGGGGAGTATTCTCATTGTTGCGAGGAAACATCCTGGAGGACGAATGAGCTATTAACATTCTCTCCTCAAGCAAGAAGCTGTCCCAGGAGATACATAAGAAACAAGAAATAACAAAGACTGAAAAACAAATTGATGAAACTAGAGATGGCTGCAGACCTGCAAACAGCTTTTCACACCGTCACAGTTACTGTTTGAATTGAATAGTTTAGATTTGCAAATAGATGGAGAAATCCACTCATTTCTTTAAAAATCCTTGTGAAAAACATATTTCCATATGTTTTTCCAATTTTAAAATAAATACCAATTTTAAAATAAATACCAATGCTTATATTTAGTCTGCAAAATCATAGCTAGTGTAGTATTAAGGAGTGTTTAGGGGACAAACCACAACAGAATTTGAAACATTGCTTTTAATACTTAAGCTGGTATTCTTTGTTACAGTGCTCACAAGTTAGGTTTCCAATGTTTTGTATAGGATTAGACAGCATATCATTCAAGTATGTTAATTAGCTTCTCCTCTAACCTGGTTTACATCAATTCCATGTATCAATACTCTTTGGCCTGGTTTATTTATCTCGCATCAGTCCTATTTACAACAGTGAAAAGTCTAATGCATTACACAGAGGATCAGCAACGTTACAGATCATTATACATACAGATGTATTTAAACATACACACCATTACAGCAAATTTAGGAAATGAAAGAGCTTGGAACTATCAAAGCCTTTAGCAGATGTAAAAATGCAAATATTTCATGAAAACTATTTAAAACCGAGCAGTGATTAAACCATACTGAGATTTGTCCTTGGTGAAACCTGCTGCTGCAAACACCCTGCTATAATTCTTTTTTTTCTCTCCTCACTGCAGGCTGCTGTTGATGTGTAGGTTCAAGTCATAAGCTTTAGCATCATTATTAATATTTCCCTTCTCACAAAGAACACCCTTACGTAAGAAATCTTCTCAGCATCCCAAAATATTACAAAGAAACAATAATTATGGCTAATTACTCACTCCTAGTACACTTACTTGTGGGTTACAATTTCAAAAGAGTGAATTGAAGACAGGTGCATAAAATAGGCTAAATGAGAACATCAGAAAATAGTTGCTTTAGCTGTAAATTACTACTTTTACGTGCTGTATTTTATTTTTAGAAGAGAATGTGTTGCTCGTAAAAGATATAAAATGAGTAGGGCTAGAAACTGAGTTCTTTTATTTTACCCCAGAAAAGGCATAACATACTACCAGTGGTACTGAAGCTTGCTAATGACATAATATTAATATTCACTAATACCTGGTGGGGTAAAAAGTCATATCGCTTGGCATTAGCTGTAACAAGCACCAAGTCCCACTGTCTCTCTCAAGGAGTTTCATTCATCTTCTATATTTAGTGCTTGCTTTTATGATGCAAAGTACATCATTTCTCCTACTATGATTATTTTTCCCATTCTGTGAAACTGTTCTTTGCTCTGTCTTTCCTTTTGGTCTTCTCTTCTAAGCAGGGACACCACCTTCTTCTGCTTTTTCCTTCCAAGAAAATCCTTCATCCAGTATTAAGTTTCTGCCTTTCTCCTGGCTCAAACAGGGGTTCCCCTCCTTTTTTTATATATAATTTTCCTCCCTGTTTCATGGCCTCTATGAATACAGGTCTTTTTTCTCAAGGCTCCCACCTAGGGGCTCTTCCCTTTTGACCTAGCAAGGGACAAAGCCTTCGGACTGCACACCCATGCCTTCCTCTCCTCACGGGCACCGAGCATAAACCATTGATGTAGAGCAAAGCAATTCCCCTCTGTCTCCCGCCTTTGTTATGCCTCATTTTGCAGGGAGTTTCTATCAGTTAGATGCTAGATCAGACAACATGAGACAAGAGACAGCAGCTGAAAGCAGAAAAGCTTTAACCTGTGGTGGGAGGCTTGCCTTTTAGCTGCAGATAATTCCTCCTTGCTTTCCTCATTCTCCTGTTTGAGCACTTCTGCAGCCTCAGGTCAGATTTTCAGATGCAAAAACCTAACCTTTGTCATTGAGCAAAGGCCTGAGACGAAAGCATTCTCTTTGCCTTCCGAGGATAGAAATGTATTTTGATTACAGTTAATCTGAGCCAGACGCAAAAACACTTCCCAAAAGATAGAAAACTCTTCAATTCTATCAGTTATACTGAATATCTCTTAACTTTGTTTCCTTTTGCATAGTTACTAATAACATAGATTAACTTTCTTTCCCTTTGGGGAAAGTGTTAGCATCTTCAGAAATCATTGTGAAATCATTGCATGGCTGGGTGCCTAAGTAGTTTCCTGGAGGTCCCAAGACTGTCCCCTGCTCTAAGGCAAGGACAAAGTATCCTAGGATGCAGGAAGTACTGCCTGAAATTCCCTGGCTTGTGTACTGATGTTGGCCTGGGAGGCCAGAACACTATCTGGTCCTCCGGTTTATGAAGGTACAAAATGGCCCTTGATTAAAAAGAAGCAAGGAATTACCCGGAAAATTACGATGAACTGAAGGCTGGTTTCGTACCTCTAGCTGTGGCCCACTCACCCCCGGTTACTTGATGTGGCTGGAAGGCTTCCCCACTAATGCTGATGATGGATTTTCATTAAAGCTTCCTGTAAACACAGGATATGTGTAGATATGTATGAGTGCATGCATGTGTTATTTTTTCCCTCCGCTAGATTCTCTCTCACAACAGTAAGCACTTGAGGTTTGATTTTACTACAATACACTCTTCTGCCTATCTACAATCATAATACCTCTGAACTTCATTACGTAACCAGTCAGATTTAGGATGCACTTTTCTCAATTTGCCATACAGAGCCGATAACATTTGTTCACCATTTTCATCCCTCAGCATAAGTAGTAATGAATAATGTCCTCAAAACAACAGGTAGCATTTCTTAAATCTTTATACATAATTGAAATTTCTAGTATCTTTTAAATTGTATTCTATCTGGATGTAAAATCGGTCCTAGATTTTAAAGAGTCTATCTTCAACATTCAGTATTTGATAGATCCTCATTGTTGACAGCAAGAACTGTCTCTTTTCCTTGTATATACCCAGGCTTAAGTAATACTTTTCTAATTGCTTTTTCCCTTTAAATTAACTGTAAATGAGGAAAAATTGTGGCATAATCTGGAAAATAATTTCCTATCCTGATTTCTCATGGCCAGCATCTTGCAGCTTACAGATTTCTGACTGACCAACAGTTTGAATTTTTGTTAAAAATTCTCAATGAAAAAATAAGGAAGACAGAAATGAATACTGTGTTCTCAGCTGTTTTCTAGACTATTCTGGGGGGAAAAGAGCATAATTTCATTATGTTTTACAGTGGTTGTACGAGGGTATCTGTAACAGATCCTAAAGGATTGTACAGCACTATTCAGGTGCAAGTACTGATAAAATTTCAGCAATATTCTCTTACCTGACCCACTACATAGATGTGCTAGACCTCTAATACACTTCTTGGTGTAGTATCTCCTTACTAAACACGTATTCTTTCGCTAGCTCCCTAGCAAAAGCAGGCCAAATCCAAGTCCTTTGCAACAACTCTTCAGAATGCATTTTCCAGATGTCATTGTCACTTGCTCCTGGTTTCTTCTATCAGCTGTCACAGATACACTGGAAATGTGTCCTGTCCTCCTGAAGGTTTATGCATACCTGGAAAAGTATATCAAAGTCTGAAGCATAGGAATTGTCCTAGCATGTCCAGAGGACCCCTTAATGCAGATGTAAATACTCAGGAGTGTGTAGTGGGATCTCAGCCCAAGTGGCATCAGTTTTGAGCATCATCATCATCAGTTTTGTGTCCTTGGCTGCCTTGCAAAAGGGCAAGCCAGCTCTTGGCTTTTCTGCCCACTGCTGAGGTGCAGAAAGTCAGAGCCTGATTATTTGAACATCTTCTTTCATGGCATTGTGCTTTACTGTCTGGTTTACTTTACTGTGCTAAGGACATTTTTGTTTTTTCAATTTTTAGTACAGATGGGACCAACAGGAGAGAGAGTTTCCCATAAGGAAGGATAAAGGTTACCAGCACAATAGAAATTAACACTAAACGCTGTACAATGATCTCTAATCTGTCCTTCTGTACGTTGTGGCCTATTAAATGTCACTCCAGTAGTTTGTAAAAACCTCATAGACTGTAGCTTTACATTTCCCACAGAAAGCCATGTTGTGGGTCACTGAGGGGAGCGGCTGAGGTCTCACAGCTACCCAGGACTGACAAGGACAGGGATGCTTTCAGAAAAACGCCCCCATAGCCATGTCTGAGCCAAGACACAAGATGTAAAGGAGGGTTCTTCTGCTCCTCCAGCCTCCCAAAATACTCCTTCCCAGGCTTGACCTGGCCATCACAGCTACCCAGATGCTAGGCAGATGGCCAGAGGGTAGCTGTTACCCCTGCAAAGCAGCAGCCCTTCCATTCAGGTCCTGCTTCTGGCGTGGTAGGTTGAGTAAAGAGCCACGCTTCACTGCAAAGGCACACCAGAACCCAAAGAACAAAAATATTTAAAGAAATCAAACGTAGTCCAAGAGAAAAATTTCTTTCTTTATCTTTCAGGTGAACCCAAGTTTTTCAAAATTATTTCTGCCTGCATGTGAAGCTGTAAGCACTGGTGCCCTAAAGGAAGGGGGAAAACAGAGGGTCATGCCTCCACAGATCCCAAGGCCAGGAATAAACACCACAGCCCACCTCTGTTCCTTCATAAAAAAGTCATACCCAGGTATTTTAAAATTTGGTATTTTATCAGATGATCAGTTTTAAACAGCAGCTTGAGCTTGAAGTAGTCATATACACGAAAAAATGGAATTAATTTCTTTCTTTCTTTCTCTTCCCTATGCCACTTGAGTGTTGTTTCAAATAGGATTATTTTGTCATTCAAGTTTCAAGGTTAAGATTTCCTCCTATTTATGACTCTAAAATCCTTGAAACCAGTAAACTATCACAGTAATTCTGGAAATATAAGGAAAAAACTAAACTGAGAATTGAGAATCCTGTGGGCCACGAGGAATGGAACATATTAACATTCACCTCTAAATGCTTTTCTCAGTTGCTTATATGTAAAAATATAATAATAATAATAAAAAATCCTTGAAACATCTATGTGATTGCATGTTGGTCTCCTTTTGAGAAACACAAATTAATCTTTATCTCTCTTCTCTGTGAGGGTTTGCAGCACAACAAAAGCCCAGTAAACAGTGATGAATGGCTCTTCCTTCTCACTGGGGGAGCAGCTTTGGAGTGCCCATATGCTAATCCTGCCCTTACCTGGCTGAAAGCTAAATCGGGGGGTGAAATTCTCTGACTTTCCACCCCTCCTCTGGCTGAATGAGTCAATTCTGTTCACATGTCAGTTAAAGTATTTTGTTTTCCTCTTTCATTTTTTGCCTTTGAAGAGAGAGTAAATTGCAACAACCCATGCCTATTATTAAGACCTGAAGAGAAAATGTTTAAATTAAAGATTGTACAAACATTCAAGCAGCAGTGTAATAAGCTCCATTTGGGAGGCAATGTAGCAAGTTTCGTATTTTTTATGTGGCTCATTACTTAAAACTAAATAACAATTGCTAGTTTTATTGCTGCCATTTCACAAATGCTGGGATTTTCTCTGTTGGTGTTGAAATCTAGTATGATTTCAATTTTTTTTCTCCTTGACATCTTACTCTATTAGTTTAATATTGATCAGCAGATACATATTGTAATCTCTGCTTTCTGCAAGCTGTAACAGAGCAAGAAAACACAAAAAAATCCTCTGGAAAAAGCCTAACCACACTGGTTTTTATTGTAATATAAGGCTTGCATCTGAGACTACCACAGCATCCCTTTGGTCTCATTCCACTTTTTACCTTGTGGGAATTACTTAATGATGGGAGGCAAACCTTTGCTAAAAGGCAATGTGGTGTTTAAACAGTTAGACCAAAATTCCAGCTAACTGTACTTTTTATTTCTGAAAAGGACTCTAAAAGGAAGTGCCATGTTCCAAAGCTGCTATTTTGAAATATGTTAGAAACAGAGTAAAGGACCAATTTTATCACCTGCCCATTTGTCTGTCTATACATTTCTGTCTGGCTATTTACTTCTCAGAAGCTCTTTTCATTCCAGTCATCAGAAAGAAAATAACATTTTTTCCCTTAGAAGTGTTTTTTGCATCAAACACTTGTCACAGCCTCAAACACCTAAACAGACCCCCTGACAGAGATACAGTATGACTTTGGCTTGGATTATGAAATGGAATGTCATGATGGCTGCCTAGAATAGCCTCTTTTTCATGCAAGATGCTGCAGGTGACCCAAGGACAGTTTGTGCCTTTCATTAATGTCATGTAAGTGGAAAAGTGAAACTTCAGCACAAGCCAAACTAGCCAGGGGACTGGGACAGAAGAAATTATTTCAGGATGTCGGTTGACTTCTTGTTGGCCGGGACTGTAGGTAAGATACAAGGTATGCACAGGGAAGCTGGGGTATGTTTGGGTGCAGAACCTAGCAGGAGAGCCAGGGGACAGATGGCACCAGGAGGTGCCCAGAAGTAACACCCATTTAATGTTAGTTACTTAGCAAGAAGGAGAAGGCTTTTTTCAGGTGGTTTATTCAGAAGTGAGAATTCCTGAAATCGCACAACTTTGAGCAAAGATTCTAAAGGACTTGTGGAGTCCCTTCTACCATTTTTATCTTCTTGTTGAAATCTCACAGCTGGTAATCCCATAAATCTTCTGAAAAAGAAAAGGTCTGTTTGTTTTTCCAAAACTTTTTTTCAAATATTGCACTAGCAAAATTTCTCAGAGGATGTTCCTTTCCTGAAGCCTTCAGTGGAAAGCATCCTAAGAAAGCACTGTTTGATGTAGTACAAGAGATCATGGTTTGGGAACTACTAGAATAAGTGATTTTAGGCAAAGAGAGAATGAATGAACAAAGACTCTAACTAAGAATTTTTTCTAGCTAAAAGGCAGGCAGGCCAAGAGAGAGACCCAGTGTTTCTCTGCCCTAGGAACAGCAAAGTCGTTACTCACAGGACTTCTCTGGACTGGAAATCACTTTAAAAATGCAAAATGCCTCGGCACAGTCCCAGAACAGAACAATTCTTGCTGAGAGAAACTATCAACTTGCTTTGTGAAAAAGATCTTGACATTTGGGATAGTCTATAAACACCAAGAAGAACAAGCTGGGAGTGCAACCAAAAGCACAAACTCATTCTTGCGAAGTACAGATGGGGCCTACAAAAATACCAAACCAGAAGGATTGAATAAGTAAGTTACTCCTCTCTCTCACCCTCTCCTCCTCTATGTGTGTCTGTTTTTAACCATCCTGAGCTTTAGAAATGCCAGCTTTTTTAATCTCTAAAACCATCTGTGTAGCTTTTCTCAGTGGTATCCTTTCACTTACATCCTGTGTCATTGGTTTGTCTGTCTCTCCTGATGTTGATAATGTTGTTAGCAGCTTCTCTTGAAGTTTTCTATGAGCATATTTTGAATGACAAAGAGGTGTAGGGGGAAGGACAGGCAATGCAAAGCAAGCATAGAGCTGATTTATATAGCCTTGTGCATATCAAATAGGTTTAGTTCTGTCTTGGTCTATTTTTTTCCAGCAGCAAAATTTTTAACCACAGAGAATTTTGCAAGAATGGGCGACAACCCCCCAGCCCCTTCCCCTCTGCCCTGCAGCAGGCTCCTCGGGGAAGACCTCAAGGCACTGTAGAAGTCTGGCTACCGCTGTTGTTTATGCAATTATTTGATAAAACTGTCCATGATGCTTTCTCAAGTTGCATAAGAAAAGGGCCCTTTGGCTAACCACCTGAGACAGGGGATGCTCTTAAAATCAGAGTGGTTGTCTTTTTTTTTCTTTTTTCTGAACAACAAATTAACTGTTTAGTTGTCATGTAATCCTGATATTTAAATAATACTTCCTGGTTAATGATAATTCCTTCCTTCCACACTTCTCTCTGTGTCAAGTCTTCCTTTTTGCAAAGACTAAGTGCCCCAAAGGCACTTAACTGTAGCCGAAAGTCTAAGGGCACTAAAATCCCTTTATTTCCCCCACTCCTCCAGAAATCCACACTAGCACTTTTCCTTGAAAATAGCACATTTTGCTGTTTATGTCTCTCTGGTGCAGAAACTGTGCTGGTTGTACGAGGAGTGGTTAATTCCACAGTTAACCTCTCTCGATCTTCCTGCCACGGCAGATGAGTAGGCCTCAAGATCAGGAGGCCAGGGAATAGGGTGGTAAAGAAGCTATCAGCTCTAAAAATATATTCTGTTTCGTTCTGTTCTGTTCACACCACGCCATTTCCATTCCATCCAGTCTGTATCATCAGCCCAATGACTTAACTCTTCACAATCGATCTCCCTACAGCCTTTGGCAAAATGAGCAAATCAGACAACTGCAGTCGGACAGCAACTGTGTCAGGGCTGGACCGCCTCCTCCATAGAGGCAGTAAAATGGGAATGGCAAAGCTGTCCAGAAGAATTGCTATGCATCTTTGGCACTGATAATCCCTGTTTCAAAGGATAACAGAGGACAAGACCCCTTTGTAGCCTCTCATCCCAGCACTGGGAGGTCTGTGCAGCCCCGGAGCAGGACTGTGCTGCCTGAGGCGCTGCTCGCAGACAGGCAGCAGGCAGCAAGAGTCCTGCCCAGTGCCAAGCTTACAGGCAGCCCCTCGAGTTATCCTCCCATCCCTGTAGCACCAGCAGTTAGGACAGATGTTAACTGCTGGATGTGGATGTTGCTCCAAGCCCATCTCCTTGCTGCTCCTAGCAGGTGTGGAGTGTCACACTGTGTCTCAGCCTGTATTTTCCCTGACAAGAAATAGATATTTCTTTGAGGAACTAATAAACTAGCTGCTTTCCGTGTGTTCAGCTGGCTACATGCCGATGAATACATAGACAGATGAGGAGAGATTTGACCAGTGTTTTTTCCATCCTGGGTATTTCCAAGTGTCCTCTGATGTTCATGCTGACTATTAGGGATTGCAGGCTGCTTGGACAGGCCAAGGACTACTCACTCTCCCTTCACATATCCATTTCCATTTTCCCCTCAAGATTTCTAATAAACTTTAGAAACTCTTTCCATCTCATTGCCTAGGAAATATGACCATTCTCATGTGAATGACTTACCACAAGGTCTTCAAACTCAGCTACCCAGGGAAGTCAAGATTGGCTTTCAACATCAGGAACTCACAAAGGGTTTTCTGAGTCCCCTTTCACAGCAGCAGAAACTTGGGAGGTGACTCGGGAACTGACACCTCCTGAAATACAATGCTCTTCTCTGTCCTCAGCAATCCATATACTTTAACAACTTGCTTCCCAAGAAGCCTTATCCAAACATGATAGTTTAAAGTTGCAATTATTTCACAAAGGGGCCGATGCTCAGTCTTCACAGTAGTCCATAATTGGAACAAGTCCTCTTTGTAGACCAAGGAACAAAATTGAGGACCTGAGACCTTGCTGTTCTGGCATACTTAGAGTCCTCACAATCCTCCACTGTCAGAAGTCCCTGACCTTTTTCCTTGCTTCCCATTCAGCCCCGCAGTTTAGGTTTTTGCAGTGAAAAGATCCGGCTCTTCTCACAGACATCAGAGAGTGCAGAATTTCAACCCTCAAAGTTGCTTCCACACCGTGTCTTCAAAAACCTGTCTGATCTTTCCTGACAATACCATTGTTACAAGCCTCCAATTGTGTAGTTATCAGCCATGTACTTAATTGGAATGTGCTGGTTTAAATACAGCTTCTATTTGCATGCCTGTCATTGTACTTCCACAACTAACCGTGAACAAAGTACTGTTGCTCAGCAGTTAGCAAAATTGATTTCACTAGCACAAATTCTTTTCAAAATTCACTAGAAATCAGGATCATTAAGGTTTTGCAAATTTTTGCACAGCCTGGAAACCTTCTGCTATCAGAATGTTGTGTTGGGCAATATAAATCCCATGCAACAGCTTCTGTAACTTTGCTGACAGGTTCTTCCCTCCTCCTGCAAAATTATGCTCCTAGCTCTGACGTGATGTCCCCAAACCAGCAGAGCAGGTATATTTATGGGTGTAGAAGGGAAGGAGATGGAGCATTTTCCTGTAAAAGGCAAATATTCACATTTGTTTCTTGACAATTATTTCAGCAATAATTCATCTGGTCAAAACAAAGCTGAAAAAAACAAGTGCAGAAAAATGCAGCTTTCTGGACTGCCCATCTGCAGCTAAGCAGCAAAACTTGTCCTGGTTTCAGCAGTGCAAACTCACCCAATTACTGATTGTGGGATACAATCAGTATAAGACTCTCCTCCACTGACAAAGCTCAAACTCAGAGCAAGTGCTTACCCAAAATGGTACTTTATTTTCTAAACTGGAATTTCTCCCATTTGAAAGAATTTCTCCAGCTTAACATGACATCACTTTGCTCCCACAATGCTGATTAATACCTTCTTCTGTAGAGTAGGACGGAGACAGACGGACAATGAGATCCAAGGAAGTGCGGTAGGGCCGTGGTTTCCCAGCCATAGCAGAGGGCAAATAAACTGTTCTTCAGGCAAGTTACCAGAAATCAAAAAAGGGAATGGAGAGACCTGCCTTGGGCACAGTGACAGTACAGGGATGGCCTGAGAAGCATGGGACGGGTCAGCAGAGGTCAGAGACCACAGTTTAAAATAGCTTTGACTCATCTTCTTATCATCTTAATTTTGAGCTTTACAGAAGCCAGAGGGGCTTCCCAGGGATGCCCCAGTGACATCCCGGCATGATCCTCGCTGAACCTGGACCTCCCACATACTGCAGCCCCACTCCACCACATTCAGCCCGGACACTTCACCCTGAGCAACTTCCCTCCACCACACTTGGTCATCTCAGGAGCAACACCAGCCACTTCACCAAAAAAACTTGGCTCCTCGAGCCAAGCTGGGTTCGCATAGGGGAGGCAGTGGCAGGCACCACATAAACACACAGGTGGCCAAAAGCAGCTTAAGTCCAAAGAGGATTTGAAGTCAGTGCCTGCAACTGGAGTGCTGCTGACAGGCTTATTAGTCAATAAACTCTGTGAGGGGCAAAAACTCTTACCATTCTTCAAAAATTTGGGTCCTAAAAAGCAATGATCATGCTAGGATGATAAGGGGAGTAATGTATCAGGATCTGCTCTTTCTGCCTTGTGTTTGAAGCCTGTACTGCTCACTCTCTTCAGACCCAAGTGTCTAGTTCGGCCTTTCAATTCATAATTCCCTAATATAGATACAGCTCATAGAATATTTGAGATCCCCTGTCAGAATTTAGTGGTGTTACCTCACTGATGTCTAATAGTTGTGATAACTTGTATATATTCATCTGTAGGAGACAAAAGCATACAGGCACTTAGCAGTGAGAGGCTCTTGGACTTGAGAGCATCTCAACAGTTCTCGGTACTGAAATCTCAGAGCTGGAATTCAAACTAAGGTTTTAAAATACTGAACAACTTTATTATTCTTTTGTTTATTTCATTAGCAGGAAAAGGCAAGTTTTTTCATGTTGAGTTACTGATAACAGAAGCTGGCTAGTGCCGAATGCCTCGCTGAATTCACAGTGGGGCTTGTGGAATGGGACTGTACAGCAACAAATGCCAATTGCTTAATGTTTCACTGAATTACAGATTTTTGGAAGACTGTTTAATAAGAAGGAAAACAGTTAAGGTGGTTTCCACCTAATTTTGCACATGTATAAAAAGCATGGGTCTGACATTGACAACATAACTCAGGAGGATTAAATTACTGTTTCACACTCCTTGTAAATCTGAGCCCTTAATAACACATACATTACCCCCACTTATATTATGCATTAAGACATAATTAACACTAAAAAAAAATCTGGCAGGTCACTTTTTAAAAGACCTCACATTTTTTATTTTTTTATAAGCAAATGATTCTTTTTTTCTCCATGTCTCAAGATTTTTCCTCCAAAGGTGTTAATGCATTTCAAAACAGGAATGACAGCAGTAGGTTCCTTTGCTTTGTACTTCATTTGTTTGTATGATTCTGTGTTTACTATTTAAATTCAAATAATTTGAATTAAGCTACACCATGCAGCTTTAAGCAATTCTGCATTGGTGAAACATGAGGAGGCCCTAGTTTGTTCAGGATTCCATCCATCACTGGAGTGGGAGTCACCTTCTGCCACAGTAGGTATGCTCAGCACGGTGCACAATTAATGCCATGGTGTTCTTCTGGATTTATGCAGCATTGCCTTCTGATGGGTTCTGCTCTCAGCGGCTGAAAAGTTACACCAATTTTATACAAACTCCTGCCGTTTCCACCAGCTCACGATTAAAGCGAGCTGTCTGCAAGATTAAGCTCTACAGAAAAGAACAAGTAAAATAAACGAGAGGGCATCCAGCATCCTGCTAATTATTGTGCTTGTGCATGCACACACAGTCTGTGTGTGGGTGCATACGTGCGTGTATCTGCCTTCTTATTAGCAGCAAGGCCATTACAGGAAGTACTTAATAGTAAAGTCATCCAGGATTCCCCTGCTCCATCTGCTAACATTTTTGCTGGACTTTAACCTGTCGGACTGAATTTTCATGCAGGCTGTACACTTAGAGAAATATCCAATTTCAGGCTGTTGTTTTTTTTTCTTTTTCTAGGAACAAGTTTAAGGAAAAAATATATATCCTGGCCTCATCTTGAAAGGTTAACAGGTCATTTCCTACTCCTGTTCAAGTCAACCCAAATTTGACCATGTTACATGCCTTCCTGAGATCACAGTCCAAGCACAGGAAAGCAGTTAAATTCCTCAAAGAGTCTGTGCTTTAAGGGCATGGTCCCCACATGCCCTCGGCATCGCCCAGCAGCTGCTGTCCAAGACTGCTGCTGCTCAGCTGGAGACAGTGACCAGGGCTGGCAGCAGAGCCCCCGCTTGGCTCGCTCTTGGTGGCAGTGTGATGAAACTGCCCTCTTCAGCTAGAGCCAAGGTGGGCTGCCCACAGATCACTGGCTGTGGAGGGGGTGACAGATGAGACTGTGTCTGTTTATAATGTGTTTGTCTCAGTTTGGGAGGCACTTTGAGGTTCCAGCGCTTTGGGGCTCCAGCACTTTCCCTGTTACCTGTGATGTACCATTGGCTGTGATGGCTGCTGCCAAGGCTTTGCTAGCACTGAACCACGTGAAGACTGTGGCTAACTCTATCAGCTTTCCACAAGGGTAATTAGCAGAGATCTTTGGTGGCTGAAATTAGTGGCACCTCTGGACTACAATCTTCCTTCTTTTTTTCCACCTGAAAAATTAAGATAACAATGTCCTTTGATCTTAGGGAGGGAAAACAGAATTCAATGCTATTTGTGAGTCACCTGAAAATATTAGCAGTGCCTGCCACCAAAAAGCTGCTGATGGAATTAATAATTATGTATCCAGATCACAGCTTGAATAGAGTGCAATACCCGAGACATGGGGCCATGTGCTGAACTATGAAGATAAAACAGAATATTGAAAAGCTTCCCAGCAAGTGATCCTAATCCGTCCCAGCCACCTGTGGGTAAAAAACACATAGCTATATGATGGAGCACTCATTGTAATGTGAACAGAACTCAATTAAATGTGCACAGGCAAACTTGATTCTGGTATTTCCTAAATTCTAAAGGCTTGATTTTGTAAACAATTATATCCTTTCATGTGTATTTTTGAACATGATATATGTATATGTCTTGTGTACAAATATAGGTATGAACGCACAATTCATTCCCTGATTTGGCTTTCACCCCACTCTGGAAAAAAATACTGCCTACAGCTCATGGGAGGGAGGGAGGGAAGGAAGGCAGGAAGGCAGGAAGGAAGGAAGGAAGGAGGGAAGGAAGGTCTACTCGACCTATTACAGTGAACAGTACAGTTAGTGATCTCCAGTGCTTTAAACAAAGTAAGGTATTAAAAAGAGTGCTTATTCGCATGCTCAGCCTACTTCCAAAGCCAGACATATTACGTGCCTGGACATATACTTACCAACCTGATTATGAAAGCAATCTCAAAATCTTGATCACACACTAAAGTGGTGCAACTGTCATGAATATCCTTGGGTGCACAGTTGTTGATGACAGTAATTTCAAAGTTCAGCACATCTTTAATTTCCATATGCTGAAGACACCAGGGCAATCACTTTCAGCTATAGAGATAGTTCATCCTGTGCAATTTGAAACCATCTCAAAAGATTAGTGTTTGCAGCACTCCTAAAAAATCCCCAAATTGGGGTGCTTGGTTTAGCTACTTGGAAATTCAGTCTTGGGATACATTCAACTCTTCGTTTTGCTGCAGGGCAGCAGTGGCAGATTAGCCATCTGCATCAGAAATGGCCAGCTATTGTAGCTAAGGCAGCAGCAACACATAATGGAACTGTTTGAAAGAAGGATCCAAGTGCGGGGCTCCCCAAATATGTAGCTCCACTGACTGAAAATCAGCAAGACATTCACTATTCACAGTCACTGCCTTGCTGGGTTTCACAAGTTGCAGAGGAGAGATTTATTCTTGACTTGACCCCACTTCTGCCAATTCTGCAGAATCCTCGCTAACATACTGCAAAGTATCTCCTTAGTGACCACCCCAAACACTGCAAGGACATCCTGGGTCTGCTGCTCACAGGGTGTTTGTGGAAGAGTACACCTATGACACACACCAACCTAAAGTACGACACTTAAGGGAACTGAAGAAAATACTATCTCAACATAATTTTTTTCTTGCTAGAATTCTCTAACCAGTAATGAAATGGCATTAATGAAAATGTTCCACAATAAAAACTCAAAGTCATTACTCTAAATACTGTAATGATTTAGGATTACTAAGCAATTTGCACAAATTAATTGGCAGCAATAAGTTAAATGCAGTTTTCTACTATTGAATCAAGCCAAGCGTTTGGGTCAGGAAGAATTCACAAATACCTGTAGCAAATACATCCCTGCCTTGCAGTCCTGATGTTCTCTCCAGCACTAAAACATCCAGCATTTGAAGCACAAGTGACACAGAAGTCCTGGACTAGTGTACTTGTAATAGTGCAAATTACTGCCTAGGTAGTTTTTCCAAAGTTTTCCAGCAAAACCTATAATCCAATATGTTTGTGTAAAATCCTACAGCCACCTTCATTATTGGGAAGGGAAAAAAAAAAAAAAAAAGGAAGTAATTTTTCTTTTGGACAGGAAGTAAAGCTTACCTAGTAAACACCACTGAGGATTTATTATCTAAATGAGTTCTTCCCGTGGTGAACTTCTCAATGACCTGCCTGTCAATACTAATGAAATCAACCCACCTCTTTTGTTTTGAGCACTGCCTTTAAATTCCTAATTTATTAGGAATAAATAAGGGTCCTTATGGCCATGTACTATGCCTGACCAGTCAAAGCTCACAACTCTTAATGAGTTCACACTTTCTCAAACTTTGAAAAACTTTTCAGTAGCTACCTCTAAAACTGGTGAATAAACAAATAAATAAATAAAATAATAAATAAAATAATAAATAAAGTTGAAAAAAAAATATGTATCTCCTTACTTTATCTGCCTGAAAAAATTCTTGGTATACCTGACATAAATGCCACAGATATTTCAAAGGTGAAATACAGACAATTCATTGCAAGATTCCTTATCAGAAAGCTCATATCCCATGCTAAAATAATGAAAAAGTTTTTACACCTAAGTAATAAAAGTGGGCAATGACAACACCTACAAATCAAGAATATTTTCTCACGCAGACAACTTCTGATTAAGGTAGAGATTACACTAGTTTCTGGCTTCACTTATTATACCTAAGTATAAATGTGATATGAGGGTATGTTTTTACAGTTATTTGGGTCTATAATTGACATCCCCTTCAGTAAAGGATTAATACATCAGAAGAAAATGAAAATATTCTAACGGTGATATAGGTTGTTCGAAATATAATGATTTTCCTGAGTTTCCAAACTCCTTATTCCATATGTTGCTGTTACAAAAGCATGTATAATGTGAATTAGAGAAAGAAAAGGAGGCTTGTATTCACATCTGGACTTCTAACTGTTATCATTTAAAAGGGCTGTGAGGTACCTGTAGGTACCACTCATTCTTTTCTGACCAGTGCATTTAGCAGTTTATTCATCTTTATTTGTTATTTTGCAGGCTGGACTGCGCTGGGTTGCTGTTCTCAGTGGAGTTTGATTTCCTGCTGTCTCTCTTCATCACCTTTCTCCTTTTGTAGATTCCCCTGCCATTCTCCTGCTTGTATCTCTGAACAGTGGGCATGCTTTTCATTTTAAAAATTACCCCTACTGTGAGCTCACTTAATGGGATTGAACATTCGTGATTTTTCTCTTCAGTGGGTCTTTCTGCTTTTGATGAAAGAGTTCAGGTGTGTCCTGGTCATTGCTGCTTCCCTCCAAAATGAACTGCATTTACCCTTTTTTTTCCCCTGCTGCCTCCTTGTCTCATCAGTTTGGAAAAAGCCAGTGCTTCTGGTAGGCTGTACACGCAGACACTTTTTAATTCCCACTCTCCACCCAGGAGACACACACACACACACATTGTTCATGGCAAATACCTGCTGAGCCTGTTAGCCAGCAGCACTGAGACATCACATTGGAGGTCCTGTGCAGTGAAGAATTTCCAGGCTTAGGACTATCATGGAGACATGGATGTCACTAGTTTTTGGGTTCCTCACCACAGCACCTGGGTGCTCCCCTGCAAGGGAGCTTGCTTCTGACAGGCCCTATGGTGGCACATCTGGCCAGGTGTTTCATTGTAGCCTCTCTGCACAAACTTACTTTGATGCCCTAAAGAAACATCACTGCTGGTCTTAAGAAGCAGTATCCCTTCTCAAATGACAGCTTGTGGCTATTCTTCATTGTGCTATATCAGGCAGTTAAAACAGGCAAAATTGCTATTGTCTTTTCTAACTATTGAACCTACCACTCAGTGCCACGCTGGTGGTAACTACAGCCTGGTAAAGCACCTTAGTCATCTGTGACTAATTTTTATTCTGCTCTTTTGGTCCTTCCTTCATTCACTGTAAATGAAGGCTGCTTAGTCAATGCTCAGTTGTTCCTCCTCAGCCTAACATGCTTGCACAGGATGAAGTGCTTGATGCACTACCTCTCTCAAAATAAATATTGGTGTCTTGGGGCAGAGATATTATTCGTCCACCCCATCTTCTACTTATTCCATGATAATGCTATTTCCATGGGGGTATTGCAGTGTTCTTTAAAAAGCATAAACGCGGGTTTCACTTCAGATCTTTCAAAGTCAGGAACACGCTCCTGGGAAAGCAAAGGTCTCACAGGGAGTGCAGTGCACAGGGATCACTGTGATTAGGCAAGTTTCATTCCTGGGTATTGAGAGCTCTGGACTGTAATGTCCAAGTTCTAAATAGGAAATTAAAATTACAGTAGCAGTATGCCAAGTGGAATTCTTTAATTCTCTTAGATATCCTCCTACTGTACCTGTGCATTTATCTTCTTTACAAAAAAAAAAAATCTTTTCTAAAAACTAGGAAGGTGAAGTAAAATTAGAATGTGGAGAATGAAGGATAACAGAAGAAATCTCAGATAATATTTCCTTCCTTTTCATCCTCATGGAGTGATGTGCTCTGTCGGGATGATGGTGAGGGACTGTTACTGCCCTTGTTTGTACGAACATAGGTGGAATAGCATGGGTAGAGCCCTCTTTCACAGCCACGGAGAGACATGAGTTCAGGGCTTTCTGCCCATGCTTAGACAACACCTCTCCTAAATAATGTTCTTTATGGGAAGAGAGCCGACAGCTACATTATCAAGCACCTCAGTACAGTGCAAAGAAATAAACTTGGAACTGTGAATTATATGTTACTTGTCACCTCCAGGCCATATATTCAGACAGTTCTTTAGCTTATCCATTGGTTTCTGAAAGGTCAAAATTAAAGTTGGATGTTTCCACCCCTTAATAATAATATTAGAAATTTTGGTGTGATTTAAGGGCATCTAGCCCTGCTCTCTGCAGGCCTAGGGGGCAAAATTACAATATTTTGTCTTTTGTATGCCAATTACATTAAAAGTAATATTGGTGTAGTGGCACTATTTTTGAAACCCTCTACTAGGAGGGCTTGGGACCACAGACTCCACTATCAGGCCTTTACATTACCCAGGAGAAAGTAACTACAAATATAAAGGTATGAGTTGTAATGGGGACAAGACCAGAAGAGGAAAAGCCTCTACGCTTCATTGCATCCTCAGCTGCTGACTTTAAACAGTACTCATGGTAAGGGATCACTCCCTGGGGCTCCGTGGACTGTGGGAGTAAGAAAGACATCTGAGGACACACACTTCAGAGAAATAATAAGGAGGCCTTTGGGACCACAAATATAATGAGCTGAACTCACCTGTGTGACACCGGTACAACCTCCTTGGATCCCAACAGCTGGTACAAAGTCACAGGAAGCGAAGAGTTGCACTTTGCATGTTAGCACCGAAATTTGTTGCTCTGAAAGGAACTTGTGAGAACTGATGATGACAAGGTATAAAGCTTATTTTGAAAAGAGAGGGATTTTTGAAATCTAGGCTAGAGGTTATGACAAATGAGAGTGATATCAAGATTCAATAGCTATAGAAAGATAAGAAATGCTGAAGATGTAATAAAAGAAGAGACTTGTACAGTAGGAAGCTGACTGCTAGCATAGTACCACATGAGGAAGCTAAGAATATTTTACTGCACAATTAAAGTTACAAAGGATAAGGGAAAAGTAGCTTAGTGTTCTTCAAGTCAAAGCTAAAGATGGTGTACATTATCAGAAATTATACCATTCCTTCCTGGAAACAAGATTTAGTGGAGATTTTTAATAAGGCTGCTCTGGAACATTCTGCTAAAATAAGCACAGAAGAATCAGGTTGTCCTGGTTTTTTTCAGAGGTGCTCTTGTCTTTTTACAGAAAAGCTTTCCTTGTCCTTCCACAAATTGTTATTGTCTGTCATTGGCCACTACCATTTAAAAAGCAGTGTATTTCTCTTAAGTACTTTTTGTTCGCAGAGCACTTTGAACCTAAAAGAAATGGAAGCCTTTAGAAAGCTAATGGAAGTTTAAGGAGCTCAACACCTGTGAAGAGAAGGCTCTGGTTTTATAGTTTCTCTCCACTCCCTTTTAAGTTACCTTTAATAAAATATCATGTTGAATTGCTCACAGTAATGTACACACACAGGACCCTGGATGAGCAATGCTTCTTGTCTTTTGTTTCTGATGTTTGTGACACAGCCCTTTACTTTTGTTTCAGAAAGCTGAGAGGCAAGAGCAAGACTTTCTGTAACAACACAGTAGACAAGAACGTGAAAAGATGTACAACAGATTCAGAATAGGCAGTCACCTGATGACTGTTCCATTCCTGGATTTATGCTGAAATATGAGGGAGAGTGCCAATGCATTTGTTGAATGCATAAAATCTATGAGGCTGCCTGTCAGGTGGGAATCAGTCAGGAAGCCTGGAGCAAGGATACCCATAATTATGCCGTCAAAAACCTTGCAATAAGCAGCAGAATATTTTATTTGCCGTCAATCCTACAAAAAGTCTTTTATAACATCTGTGTCAGCAGATTCCAGGTCCCAAGAGGTGCCACATTTTGAAAGCAGCAGAGAACTCAGTAAGGGTTTGTGTTGTGTTTGCCAAGTACTTACTGTGGAAAACCTCACTGGTTTAATGAAGTTATAGAAGGCAAAGGACATTTCAGTTTTGCCTGTGTTTGAGGCATTGTTTCTCAAGGTGAGTTGGACTTTCATGTGGATGATATTCATTTAATTTACACTGTTAATGATTCCTGTTATCTATTACTTGTACTTCAATAGCAGCTCAACTCTTTGAACAGTCCCCTCTCACCCTAGTGCTCTTCAGTGTGCAAATGCCTAAGAAAAGTCATCTCCCTTTATGTGTTAAGCTGACACATAAATCCTGGGAAAACATGTGCTGGTGGGCGCTGCACCGTACAGTCATTTCCACCAGCAGAAACCCACGCCAAAACTTCCACACAGGGATGCTGTCAGCATTTACAAGCTAAGGCTCTTCCCATGAACTGCAACACCATGGCATACCTACATCACCTCTGGGGACAAGCTGGTTCATGTCTGCTGAGTGTATGTCCTTGTCACATCCTTCTGCACATCCAGTTCAGGAACCAGCCTGAAGGAAGACAGTATTTCAAAATTAGCCATGCCTGCTAAGAGGCTTTACCAGAGCGGAGTGCTCTAACACAGCCAGAAAGTTCAGTTACCAATGCTATTTATTGGAACATTTTTTTTGGCAGACAAGACAGTTGTTGCTCCTTCTCTATCTGGTATTACAAGGTGCATCCATGTTAGTAAATAGGGATCATTCTCCAGCCCTGAGATCCACTGGCACAGCACCGCCCTCATTTTTATGGCTACATTTCTTTGCAAAATGGGGGGTCACATCTGATCTGCAGTCAGGCAGGTCCTCAGCCCGTGCTAACCCTTGGGCTGTGTCTGAAACCTGGGAGGGATGCTAATTGACACAGGTCAAAACCACGTCAAGGACCTTGTAATGTAAACTCCAGCATGGATAATGCCAGGCCAACAAGCAGATCCATGCCCTAGCCTGGTTCACTGCCACAGAAAAAGCCATATAATATCAGTAGCTTAAAAATCTAAACTTTTCATTTTGGTGAGTGTATATATAAGTATCTCACCTTATCTCAAAGAAGTTGGAAAACACAGCTCACCATTTGCATTCTGAGTACTCATATCTCTTAATTTATTTCTCCTGCCTTGATAAACCACTCTGAGGTCAATAGTATCTAATTCAGCTAAATTGTGTCATAAAACCTCTCTTATGAGAATTTGTAGTTACGATGTAATTATCTTAATATTGTCTCTGATGAGTCTCTTTCATAGATAGAGGTTTTGATTGACTGTATCTGTGCCTAAAAAGAAAAAAAAAACTCAAAACATAGCCATGCCTTGCTGAAGCTTTTTTCACTGACTGTTTCATATGGCGCCTGCTCTACTGGAGCTCTGTAAGTGATATGTGAAGCAAAAGATTCTGCTTGTCAGCCTGCTTCACAGATCCACTGAAAATAAACACATCAGACATTGAGCTGAGCTAATGGCACACTTGCTTCTGGTTGCTCATTTTTGTTTCGGGTTAATGTTGTGCCCCTGCATGTACCATCTGGAGAGGGGAAAAAGATTTAATCAAAAATAAAAATAGCTGGTTTAGGCTTAAGTTTTTCTTTTGTACTATGAAGTGCAGGAAGGGAAAAAGAAAGGATGTCATTTGCTGTGACCATTGAATAGAATAAGAGCAGTGAATGCCAGCAGGTCTGCTTCTCACCCATGAATCCAGCACTTCATTTGTCTGGGGGAAAAAGCTCTGCACACCTTTCCACTGAACCTCAGAAGTGCTTCTCAGCATAAACAATAGCTCATATTGTTGAGGAGGCTTATCGAGAAAGTTATGTCAGTAATGATGGGGATTTTCAGCTGGCATTCTCCGGGATTTGTGAAGCATTTGCTGCCGGTAAGTGTGCTGATAAGCTGCTCACTGATTAGAATATTCTATCTGCAGCGCAATCAGGCTTCTGTTTCCCTGACATGTCTCCTCTGTGTCTTAAAAATACCAGAAGCACATCAACAGCTTATCACAAGAAGCTGTATGAATTCAGAACATGATTCTTTTGCAAGATCGTTCAGGTTAGGTGTCAGCACAGACTGAAAAAACAAGGCACTAGCAAAAGGTGAACATAACAAGCATATCTCATAATCTTTTGGTTGTTATAGCCCTCATTCTCTCATTCCTGCACTTTTTGAATATTTGTAGCCTTCACTATCCTGGTGCCTGCTTTTGACTGCAGACTCCTCAGGGCAAGTGTGCCTTTGTGTCAGTAGTACACTCTACCCACTAATGGTACTGCACAGGCAGTAATGAGCGAGCCCATCACAAGCAGTCACAAATCCAAATATCAGCAATAATCTGGATGATCTGCTCTGTATCAAGATGCTTAAAACAGGATCACCTGATAGCTTACCTGAATAATCACACAGGGGACCTGTATGTTTAACAAGTCTAATGCAAATCCAACAGCAGTCATGCAGGAGACTTTCCCATCCCCATCAAGGTGTCTAACAAGAGAAGAGCCATAAAGGACTGAAGTGATGACTCCCACATAGAAAGCTGACATGCCTAAAATAATCAGTACTGTCTGGGTTCACTCAAACATTGTGGTGGACACTGTGGGCTCCTGAAAACTTCACTTCTCTTAGCAGACGTCAGAGACGGCCAACACCGACACACATTTGGCACATTTGTCAATGTTGTTTACAGTTGCAAATATAAAATGTCAGCAGTGTTGAAGCCCTCATCTCAGGAGCTAATAGCTGCTCACTGTTAGGGCTTTCGCTCCTTTTTTTTCTAAAAGCTCTTAAAATTGGTAGAATTTTGCTTCGGAATTGAAACTGTTGTATTATCTTTGTAGTGTCTAGTGATTGAGCTTTCCTGTGTTGTCTTAACAGCAAATGTCTTTTCTGCATTTGCCATGTGTGTGTACAGAAAAACAGACTGACTCAGCCAGATAGCTATGGTTTCAGTTTTATCTGCTACACTTTTATCTTCTATATTTATATTTTAAATTATTTATGCAATTTTTGATATATCCAAATTCCCTGAAGCCTGTAGGGTGAGAATTCACCTCACTGTCTACCTCTGAGAGTACTGAAGTCCTAACTCAGATATATGGAATAGCCATGGGTTATGTTGTAATTCAAATAATCTCAGATCAGTTCCCTCTTTGTCTTTGCCTTTAAGCAGAGAGACCTTGGGCCAGTCCTGGGAGCAGTGAAGAGGACTTCCCATGCCAGACCAGGAGGGATAGCCCCTATGTTGCAACAATGTGGAGTGAATTCCCTTCTCTTCCCAGCCCTTGTGCAGAGCTCTGATGAGTGAGCTGCCGTGCGGGCCACCTCCAGTCAGGATATGAGGAACAAAGAGAGGAACAGACATCCTGATATGAGGGGCCCACAAGCAGAGGAAAAAAGAGCCTATTTCTTTCTCAGTATAAACTTTCTTTTGTATTTTTGTTATGGAAACATTCCTGACACTGGCAGTCGCACCCACACCACCTGAGCTAGGCCTGAGATCCCTTCGCAGCTCCAGTGAACGATGGGTGCCCTGCTTGACTCCCGGTACTCACCACACTCACAGTCAGACCAGGTTTCCTTACCGGTTAGACCCCAGGTTTCCCAGGGCAGTCTCAGAAATCCCAGTCCTTAAAATAATTTAGTCATGGTGCAACAACAGTATAAGCTCGAGCTGGTGCCTCTGTGGAAGGACCCTGAACATGGGAAGCCCTGGGCTTTTATACCCTTCTAGTCTGTGTGAGTGAGTCTGGGGTCTTCCAGCTGAGTCCTCAGCTCCTGCCATGTCTCTGAGTGTTTGGTCCCCTGCCTGGGCCACAGGTCCCTCGTGCCTTTTGTTATGCAAAGGGTGGGCACCAGTTTACAGCCCCTTACCTAGGGCTCCAAGCCACCCAGAGCTCGATCTGCAGCTCAAACTGCAGCTGCACCCCGAGCTACCTGCACTAAATGTATTCTTCAACTTTTTTTTTTTTCTCAGACTGCTCAGGCCAAAATTTCCAAGAATTACAACATGAATTTCTGTTGTATAAAATATTCAGGGCCTGACCAATCACTGTTTGTGTGTCCGTTAGAGCACTCATGCAGGAAAAACATTCAACACAGCATCTCAAACTCACTTTTAAAATATTGGTTCTGTTTTTGAAAAACTTTTAAATAGCTCTGTTCTAGTGCCATGGAGATAAAAACCTTTCAAAACATTTTTTTTTCTCCGTGAAAAGTTCGTTTCATTTAGCTAAGAAGACCTTAGAGCCCCATGTATTTATTAGTGTATTTATTAATGGCAAGCACCTGTACCTGCAGCAGAGCTACAACAGCACCAATATACCCTGAAGCAATTTAGCACAGCCAAAGTAGGGTGGGGGAGGATATGTCATCTCTGATTGATCTGCAGACTTTTTTTGTGGGAATAAGACTAGGACACCTTGACTGCACAAGGAACTTTACGTACTCAGATTTGGTCCCTCTGATAAACACTTTCACCTACTCAGTGGCTATAAGAAGAGTTCGGGCTGTTCTCTGTGTGCTTTTCTCATTTCGCCTGAGGTCTGGAAATATCTATGGAACATCTGAGGGGGATTGACCGAGGTATAAATGGAATTCCTAATCATCAAACTCTTTCTTCTTTCCTTTGTTTTTATTTGTAAGATCAAGATCACCTTTCCACTTATAAGTTACCCCTACATTTGAACAAAAAAACCTTTTATTTTCCAGAAAGCAGAGGGCTAAGTCCACACTAGTGCTGAAATGCTGCTTCCAAAATGCAGGTATTTGTAAGCCCTGTTCCATTTACTCCAAAGCACCTGCAGGCCGTGCATTTTATAGTTCAAACATCACCTTTTTCTCGTCCAGTATCTGACTCTGACTCATCCAGAGAAGCCTCTCTCCCAGTCTCAGTGAGTGGCTCAACCCTGACTCAGACAGGGGCACAGCTGGGACCCCCAGACTAGGGGCTGTGCTCTTCTGCAGGGCTTGCTGCAGTGGAGATACCCCAGGGTGCTTTTTCTACCAGGGATTCAACTGAGCTGTTGCTGTCACTCACCTGTACCAGAAGGGATTAACCCCTTGCACTGCCTGACAGGCTCGAGGATGCCCTAACCCTGGCAGTTTGGACTGTTTCCCAAGCTGAGTTTGGACTAACTCTGCTCTGGGCAAGTTGCGTTCTGTACAGAATAATCAAATACTTAATGGAAAAGGGAGAGGGAAAGGTGTAACTTGATGGTCTCTTCATGTGATTCAGCTCTTCTTTGAAAGCAGAAGATACGCGGTCTGAGATCCCGGTTATCTATGAACTATTTAATAGTCAGTACCCAAGAAGAGCTTGGGAGCAAGGTACCCAGAGCATCCTGCTGTTCAGAAACTCGAATGTGCTTTTCACATTAGCCTATCTCCAGAAAGGAAGAGCCTCCCCGAATGCATGGAGCCTTCCTGAAGGTTTCCAAGGGACAAAAATTCTTTAGACATGTGCACTATTTGGTAGTGCTAGCTGTTGCCTATCTTCATCTTCTCACAGTAGGGGAGAAAGACAGTCTCCTTGGACTCCACCCCGAGGCAGGCAAATCTTTCCATGTGCTGGATAGGGAGTCTAGCACAGATGTTGGGAATGCAGCAAGGTGGCTAGGAACAAGGCTGTGATCCACAAGCACACTTTTTGGCACCAGAAGCACTTGTTAAAGGGTTTTGAAAGCCTGTCAATGTTATGTCCCTTTTATAAATGCTGGGTATCATTTTTATGTTCCATTTTTCCTGTCTATATGAGGTGATTATTTCTAGACCCACATGACCATCAGTACATACTGTCAGATTAATATTCATGCAAATTGCATTCAAGAAGGCAGTTACCTGAGCTCTGCAACATCCCCATGCACACAGCAATCACCTTTGAAAGGATAAAGGGCTTTTAGCTTGAATCCAATTGAATCAAAATTACTTGTCTACAAAAATGGATCCTATGTTTCAGAAAACATGATTGCAAGTGAAAAACTACAAAAAATTAGAGCTGGGTTTTTCACAATGACCACATGAATTTAGCTCTTGTTTTGTGAATTGTTGGCAAACTGCATCAAATTTTTTTTCACCTCAATGCAATTCACTGCTAGAATCTATTTGTCATATAATTCAAGCATATATTCTTGATTTATAGTTTGTTCAGAGAAATTTATGGCAGCATTCAACATTCTTTGTTGAGCTGTATTGGTTAATATTGATTGATAGTGCGTATCAGATGATGGTTTTCTGTTCCCTGATTAGATGACATTCTTACAGAAAGAGTTTTCCAATGCCAGTTCTAATGCTTTTTAATCCCAAAATTACTTTTGATGAGAATGCTCTTGTAATCATTCAAAATGTCACTTGTTTTCCACCTATCACTCTTACCAGCTAACATGTATCACAGAGTATTCAAACAAGGAAAATTTTTAAAAGTGAGCAAGTACATCTGAAACGAATTCTAATGGAATACAAATTTTTCACGCCCAAAAAGAAGCCCAAACTTATTCACATTGTTGCATACACACTCATAAATCGTAATGTTTCTGAACTCGGGATTTTGTAAGTCTCAAAAAAAAATCCCTATAGAGGGATCAATTTCCTCCCCAAGAAAGGACTATTTTTTAAGAGAACTATTCCTGAGCATACAGAGGCTTAAACAAATCAGCGCCCCGCAGTTTTCACCCCACAGGCAGGGAGCGGGGTGTGAGGAGTCCCTGTATCTTAAACGCCTTATCCAATGCTACACTGGGAGGGTGAGGAAATGCCGCCTCTGGTCTGGATGCATGGCGAACACGCGTGTTTGTGGCGCTTTAGCACAGCTGAAGTGTCAAGAGTCGGAGCGGAGTCACACAGGGCGCCAGAGCACCTGCGGCTCTGCTTCCTGGCCGGCCGCCCGGTGCGGGCCGTGGCGGGGCGGGCGGCGTGGGGCGGTGCGGTGAGGGCCGGAGCAGCGCGGGGCGATGCGGTGAGGGCCGGGGCGGTGCGGTGAGGGCCGTGGCGGGGCAGTGCGGGCCGTG
>VZTE01004593.1:2193554-2248726 GCA_013397775.1 Eulacestoma nigropectus
CCCACAGCCGCTCTCCGCTGAATGAGAGCCCCGTACGGCCATGGCAAGCCTGACCCCAAAATAACTGAGGTAATAAATGACTTGGTTTGCACGTTGGCCAGCATAGAAAGTAATTTCAAATAACCCGAGTCTTTGCGAACGAAGTGGAGATGTCTTGGGAGGTACTGCGGTCCCATCCTGCACCCAAATAACCTCATCAGACCGAGCCCTGAGCAGCTCATCCCGCCTGTGGAGCTGGGATGGAAGCAGAGTCGGGGCCGAAGGGGTCTGTGAGGCTGCAGAAGCCTCACAGCCCTGCAGAACTGCGCTGTCTGCAGGTAGCACTTGGCCTGCGGGACTGGACCAGGCTGGCAGAGGGGAGCTTCTACAGTCACCGTCACCTGGAAAACCGTCATTCAGGGGCAAATGGCATAGGAGCCTTGTCACAGAAACGCACCATTTCTCCTCAGGGCTGGAGGAGAGCCTGGCTGAGTTCACACGCTTGGACTTTGTCAGCTAATGATGCTAGACTCAGAGTGGGTCAAAAAACCAAAAGGTGGGAGGAAAGCAGTCTATGAAAGAGCAATCGTTTGTTGACCAGTCAGGCAGATGAGAAAAGAGAGACGAAAGACTACTACAGGTTACTCTGTAATCGGATGTTTCACATGTTATTTGTACAGCTGAACTGTGAGGTCTCCCTGATTTGCTGCGGCTGTTGGGTTGGGGTTATTGTCCTAAATTTAAGTTCATTTCCTCCAGTTAAAATTTCCATTGTTTCATGCACAGGCTCGTTGTTCACAAAGGGGAAAGTGTTGTTTCTCAAGGGGCTCCAAAGATACTTGGTTTTCCCAGTGTCAGAATTTGGGTGTCAGCCTGGAAGCAACTGCTAACTTTTTGAGGCTAGCCCAACACTGCTGCTGCATGGGTTATCCTTGTCATTCAGCCAGGGTCATCCTGATGCCTTGATGGGCTACCTAAAAACAGAGGCTAGATGATATTAAGAGAATAAAAGTGGTTATATTTATTGAAGGGCCTTCAAGGTACACTTTGGGCAGTTAGAGCCCTTGGGACTACACCCAAAATGGACGACCGGGTCACGGGTTTCCATACTTTTATAAGTTTGATCCATTTGCATATCGGGGGTTAATCCTCCAATTACAATTTCAGGTAATGAAGTCATTACCCCAGGTTTGTTCCTCCCTTAACCCACTTTTGCTTA
The DNA here is from genome assembly GCA_013397775.1 of Eulacestoma nigropectus. Lineage (NCBI taxonomy): Eukaryota > Metazoa > Chordata > Aves > Passeriformes > Eulacestoma > Eulacestoma nigropectus. The sequence continues at coordinate 2,194,753 of VZTE01004593.1, forward strand.
CATATTTCGGGGCCTGAGACAGTAAGGTGTCCTTGAGTTTCAGGCCTAGAGAGGATTTGTTTCATCTAACCGAAATGGGAGAACAGTAGCTAACAGGCTATATGGAGTTTTAGAGTTACATACTAAAGCATTGCAGGATATGAAAAATAGAAAAGCTAAAATCCTAAGGCATCAATCCTAGAGGATGGGCTTCTGCAGCAGTTCCCTCTGAAAGGCCTGATGAGCTGTAGAAAAATTGCCAATATCCAAGGGCATCCATGTGCCGTGCTAGAAGCCATATGCTGTGGTTGTCTTTGTGCAACAGTTCACTGCCCCTTTATAGCCCTTTGTGCTTAAGAAATCTATTGTCATGGGCTTCTTCTCTCAACTACCCCGAGCTTTCTGCCCAAGTTGTCCTTGTTCTTGACTATAGGCCATGGCTTCTTGCCCATCTAGCAAACTTCTTAAACAGCTCCTGATTTTCAGGCATTTTTTTCTGCCTTTTATCCACCCTCTGGTCAAATTCTCTTTAATATCCATTAAGGATGAGACATTTAGTTCTGTGAAGCTCCAAATATAAATATTACTAGTTAGAATTGTCCTTTGTTCATAATGAATGTAAGCAGATCATATAAGCCTTAGGTGATCAACAACTTGTAGTCCTAATGTTAATGTATTGATGTTAGAATGAGCCTCCAAAAGGACATTGCTGTCACATGCAATATCCTTTTGTGGAAGGAAAAAAAAAAATCAGTCTCTAAAATTTGTAATGTTTTACTACTGCATGAGATCCTCCCAACTTAACTTCCCTATAATAATGCAATTTTTATCCTTCAGTGCAGACAGATGCTTTAGGAGTAATTCATCCTACTTTGTGGTTTGATTTAGTGTTTTGTAGCAGATCTCATCGCTTCATTGCTCCTCACTCCCCCAACATCCTTTCTGGAGTTTATCGTTCGCGTGTTTTCACACTCCTGCAGCTACTCATCGTTGTAAACGGGGTAGTGCAGGGTGCTGTCCCTCCCCCTCAGTCCTTCCTACAAGAACTACACACTGATTTCAAAGATTCCATTCACATGAATCACCCTGTTAATGCTCTGAAATGACAGCTACATCAGACTTCTCTCATCAGTGAGAATTTCCGAGTCCTTTAGCACAATAACTACCCAGCTATTATTTACACATGAAGTATTCACTTGCTCTGCTTCCCAGCCAGCTCCAGCACTGTTCAATACAAATGTGACTTCCTAAGGCTGAACTACATTTTGCATCCTAGTATCCTTTGTCCTTCACTCCCTCCTAGTTGCACTCCTGATTAGACTATCCCTTTCCCTTCTCTTGCTATGTTTTCTTGACCGGAGGGGAAAGCACTGCAGCCCTGAGGCATGATAGCTGCTGTGGGAGAGCAGCTCCACAGCTGGCAGGGAAGAGTTGCCTGTGTCCCCACTTGAAAGTTTTGGGAGGTTTCCTGATGGCAAAGCTGGTGAATACTCTGTCAGTGCAGGGAAATGCTTAGAGATGTGTTTTTCTGCTGAGGCTGAATGTTGGGCACGGCACACTTGGCTATGCTGGGCTACTCCGCTGAGAAAGCTCTGAGAGTGCAGTGTGGCTCTCTGTATATTCAGGAGAGGCTCCAGTTCCAGAGGTCAGACTCTTCCTTTCATTAGGCAGTGAATGAGAAGAAAGTGAATGTCTCAGCTGGCTGCAGCAGCTTGTCCATCACGTCCCAGGACCCCGAGTCCTCCCTGCTGCTCTGGGCTGCCAGCAGCTACCACTAAGACTGCCAGAACCAGCTCTCTGCTCTACTTCCAGTCTTTGTAGTTTCTGCTCAAGAGCCCATGGGGAAATTAATCCCTAATACAGCACTGCTCAGGGCTAAGCAGCGTGATGCAAAATTATCAATTTGCAAATACACATTCAACTATAAACCACTTGGGGTTAGAAGCATCCCCTGGGAAACTGTGGAAAGTGTGTAAAGCTTACATCCTGCATAAGCAGGTGATGGGGGAGCTTGCAGAGAGCCTCAAGGCAGCTGAGCAGAGAGGGATCAGGGACAAATCATTAGAGGGAAAAGATGGTGGGACAGATCTGTGGGGAAAACCATGGAATTCAGTCAACTAACTCAATTTTGGGAGAAAAGGGCTTTCTTTTCCTCACATCCTTCCACCTCTGCTGCTCTCCGCACAAGAGAGCAGAAAGGCTATCTCCTGAGCCAAAGCACATTGAACCTATAGTGTTTAAATTTTGCAGTTTCTGAATCACAGAGGATTTGTGACATGTGTGTCTGTGATTTAGACTGAGCAGCACAAGCAGAGCAAGAATAAACATGGCAGGTGAGAACTTGTTGGCTCTACACACATCTTCTGTGCTGCTGGGGTAAATAGGGTCTATATGATTTCCTAGGAACATGAGTCATTATGAGAGCCTCAGAAAATGGCGTTTTGGAGGTTTCTGGATAGGCTGTTGAGCTGTCAAAAAGGCAATCCCTCAAAGTGATACCCCCGTCTGTTTCCTTGGCCACCTATGTGTTGGCTTTCAGTAGCTGGTACTGTATGGGTAGGGTATGATCAAGACACAGCTACTGCCTGAGGGACATTGCTTCTATTTGAGCTGCAGCGGTGGCAGCACAGACCCTTGGATTGAATTTGACACTTTGGATCCTAGCTGTGGTCTATTGTATTCACAGAAACTTCTTTGAACTACTCAGTGGTATTTTACAGTTTCATTTAAAGGTTTCTTTTAGACTCACATTGAAAATATTTAAGCGTTCAGGAGACAGAAATTCAGAATTCATTCATTTCTCCTATCCTAGCTGTAAGTCAGCTCTTCTGCAGCGGGATTTCCAGAGCCTTATTATATTTCCCTCCTTTCTTCTCTGTGGTCACTTGACTGAAGCAGACCCCCAACTTCACATTTACATTTTTCACTTCTTTAAATAGAGACCCATTTGCCTTTAATTAGCTTCACAGATTCACTGGAGTTTTCTATAAATGTACACAAACACCGATAATTAGTAACCCCTCAGAAATCTCCAAGAGACTTTTGGATAATCCAGACTGTGGATTCAAGGCCATGATGAATGAGTTGATGATAGTTGATGGTGTGGTAAGTCCTATGGTCTATCATCAAATTCTCTTGTATCCTATGGTGGTTTTAGTGGGTTGACCAGAAGCTTGTTATGAAAATGAGTTATCTTCACTAGATGCATGTGCCAATATTTCTTGAAGACCTCCTAGTGAAACAAGTTAAGGCCCTAGACTGCTCTAGAGGTAGATTTGTTTATTTAGATGTTTTCTGCAGTCTGTGACTTGGGAGATCCAAGAGGACAGCAGTTATCATTTGCTAAGATTTCTGAATGGATGAAAGCATGGCTTTGTATCAATAGAGACTGAGATGGGGGACCTCTGAGCTTCACTGCTTCCTGATGGCAGTGGAGCATAAGGGTCAAACAGCGAATCAACATTCCACTAATTTTTACAGCTGAAAACAGTCTGGATCTTTTGATCTAAGTGACTTTGCAGCTGGCCACCATCCTCTTCTAGGCATCACACAATGGCAATAATAAAGACACTTCATAGAGCATATTAATTAACACTCACCCATCTTCCAGCAAAGCAATCTTTCATGACTTCTGCTTTGGATGCCAAATTCTGCCCCACATCCTGATAAGATGCAGTAGCTGTCAGGATGGTCTGTGTATGCACTTGGATTTCAAATCACTTTCAGAGGTTGGCTTTTAACAGGCTGCTCTCAGACTTAGGTCTGGAGCTATTTGTTACTGTCCTGCTGCAGGACTAAAGTTTTAAATAATAAATGTACAACAAAAACCACACATATTCTCAGGTATATGCAAAATAAATACAGAAAATATCTGAAATTTTCACAGTAATAGTACATATGTGAATGCCACTCCACAATAAGATGACTGTTGCTGGTTAAAATATGCATTTTCCCCCATAATATTATCCTAGTGTTTGATAATTCATTTTAAGGGAAAAATATGTCAAGTGAATTTGGATATGCTGAAAATTTGCATCTGAGCACCGTTCTACATAAAAGTCCTTCCAAAGCCCTTGAATATAAATGAATCTAAGTTATTTCCATAACACATTGAACCATTATGCCAATGAATGAAAAGCTCCTCCTAAAGCTGTCAATTTATGTTTCAGATTGTGTAACAGGAGCATAATCATACTGCTAAAGTTTCCAAAGCAGGAATGCTCACATACAGTGTGCTGTATGTTAGCCTAGTCTAAAATGGATTTTACTTTTGTGCTGGTAAAACTGCACCTCGCTGTAAATACTTCTGCAGTGATGGAGAATTTCTGTTAACCTCTTTATTATCAGTCATATAAAATTCAGAAGAGAGACTATTTCTGATTTTTCCCATCTGAAACAATAATCCTGTCAGGTTTATCAGTAAATATTCTGAACATTGCTTTAAGAAATTACCTGTGACGCCTGCAGTATGTTCTCACATAAAAGGAGCAATAACATTGTCACTAGAAGCAACTTATTAATAGTGCTTCATGTAATGCAGAGTTATATTTATTACAATTTTGTGATATGCTCCTATCCACTAGTCTAAAACTAAAAGCAGGAAAGTTATTTAAAATATATCTGTAGTTGAAATCATCTGTGTTCTTAATTATTAAATGCAGTTTTCTGAATAACAATGACAACTTGGTTTGTTTCATAGCCTCTGGGGCTATCCTGTTAAAAGTTCAGCCCTGGTAAATCAGCTTAACCTACTTGTAGGTCCTAGGGATGAAGAAAATATAGGGAACTTCGTTTCAGTCTGCCAGCACCAGGCCAGATATACTATTTTGTCCTGCAACCCCAGCTCTGCTATACAGCTTAAGAAACTGGGATTAGGACTTTGTGAGTGTTAGGAGACTTGGGGAAATGGCAACTTTCTAAACGTTTATTGATTAGTTGACTTTAACCTTCCTTCCTGCAGATTCTGTTTAAATTCCTGATAAATTTCTTTCCTCCATTAAATTTGGTTCTCTGCTGAGACATCTTTTCTCTTCGAAGATTTATGTCATTTATTTGACTGCCATTTACTGTGTTGTTCATTCACTTTATTACATTCTTTTGAGTTTTTTCTACTACCATGAAGTCTGCAAAGCCTAGTATTCAAGACCCATCTGCAAAGATTAATTCCTAAGGCAAATGATAAATCCTACTCTCTGGAAAGTCATTCAACCAGGACACCGAAAGCCATTCCAAACTTACCACTTGAACAAGACATGATAAACTCTTCCACCAAATGGCTAAGGAAAGGGTTACCTCCTCTTTGGGGGACGTGGTAGCATGGTCCTGATTAAATATCTAACATTTACCTGTTTTTCGTAGTTACCAGAAAAGATGATGTTACTAACTTTGTAAATAATCCCTGCTGGGAACCCAAGAGGACCTCTTGGGAAAAGCTGGGAGGGTGGGAGGCTGAGGAGTAATGAATCCAGCAGACCTGCAACAGAGATTTCCCAAAGCAGTTTTGGAGGCAGCTGCCCAAGAGCCAGTTCTTGTCTCTCACTTCTGGATGTAGGGTCAGCAGGCTCAGCAACGCTGCCCTCAGGGTTTGACTATGATTACACTCTTCCACTCTGTGAGTCACCTGGGACACTCTGTTCACTCTTTCCCATCATCCCACTCCAGGTCCTGCCTGACCAGGAAGTTGCCCATCCCCAAATCTCTCCTCTCCAACCAAGGAATCAAGACTACAATCAGCTTGTCTTCCCAAAGGAGATATGAGGAAACACAAATCTTCTGTCACATTAAAGCCCCTAATAGTCAGTATTTAGCAAGAGTCTTCTCCTTCTCAACAGTCTTCTTACTTATCTTTGTAGTCATAAATCTTTTGGCATAAACCTATTTGTATGAAAACTATCTTCCATGGGCCAGATGGCCTTTAAGTGTATTTTAGTATAACTGCCAACAATCTAGGTAACGAGACAGAAATTACACTCCTTTTCACAGCTCCTATCAGTGCATTTTAGGATGTAAGGCCTCTAAAAAACACCTATGATCAGATGGAACAAGGTTGGTTAGAGTTTTCTGAAGAAGAAAAGGAGCATACTCATGAAGAGGAGGAAGGTACATGACACCAAAACTGTGCACCATCTATCATTGCTTCTGGTAAGTTCTCAGAAAGGAAATCAAAATTTAGCTTACTTTTGCACAAAAAATTTTTCAGCCAGCACCGTGTTAGTCCCCAGGCTACATCATTGCAAAAAAAAATCGGACTATCAAGTATTATAAATATCTTAAATCAGGATAAAAATATTTTGAAGAGTGTTTTTTTCCTAAGCCCTAATCTGTCTGAAAGGGGCAGGTAGCAATTCTAATGGGTTCAGAAAAAAAAAAATTTTGAAATCAGAGAAAAACTGACTTAAAGCCCTAACTACCTGGAAGAAAAAAAAAAGGCAAACCAAAATCAACCCTGCAGTACCCTAGGGTCTGATTTGTTGAAACCATTTCAGTTTAATGCTAAATTATCTATATTTTAAAAGGGCAATACAAGTAAGATATGATCAAGAATAATAGGAAGAATATATTTGTTTAGGATATTAATGCAGACATTTCCTGCGATTCAGCAATTTCTGAGCAACAAAATGGGTCCCATTTGCACTGAGCTTCTGACCTGCAATATAGCTATAAAGATACCTTTGAGATTTGTCTGTTCTCCTGGAGCTAATCTGCTGGCTTGATTCCTGAGGTTTGTTGAGGAACATGATATGTATTGCATGATAAACACCACACAGAGGGTTTCCTGAGAAAGCTCTGTCTGAAAAATAAAATAGTGACATTTTAAATGCCAAGGATTATCAACAGGTGGAAAATAGTAAGAAATCACTCTGTTGGGATTTCTTTAATGCCTTTAATCCAGCAATGGAAATTCAGGACACATGTGTATGGCTGAGTAAAAAAGGAAAAGCCTGATTCTTTAGCAAAGAATCTAGGTGAATCCTTTTCACATGCCATTCTTCTTGAAGAATGTTTAATATCCATTTATTTGATGTGCACAGAAACTCTAAGGTACCTGGGGAAAAAAAATGGTTCTTACTTCTAACCTGATCAGAATTGAACTTACTAGGAATGCTATAAAAGAGCTTGTGCTCAGGAGATCTGTGATGTGGTGACTTAACTAAAGAGGTCCAGAGAAGAGAAATAGAATTAGCCATAGACCTTCTGAACATCTGGCCAAATCAACCTCCAAAGCTTTGGAGATTTCTCTCTTCCTACTTAAGTATGACAAGAAGAGATATTTCACACCAAATGTCCTTAACTCGGCCAGTGTGGAGAAGGCCTCAGGGCCCTGCACTTCACCCATTCTTAGCTTAAAGAACTAAAGGACTTCAGAATGCAGGATGACAGCCTGCTTCCAGCAAAAGTGGGGGCAAAGCTCTCACTGAGTTCTGTGGAGCTAGAATTTCAGACTAGGGGTCTCTATCCCCATTCCTGCACTGCATGCTGCTGCTTACGTACATTTACACACGTGCACGCACTCACACACATGGCTGCACTGACATTGTACAAAGCCATACTACAGGCTGGAACATTACTGGCCAGAGAGAAAAATCCTTACATTTCTAAGGAAGCAAACTTCCTGAAGTTCAGCAGAACAGGAATATAGGCATCCTGACCCTGTTACTTTTGATTTGCATTTTAGCCAAGCCTTCTTTCCTGGTTGGCTTTTAAAATGGGAAGTTGGGATAGCAACAGTATTGCTGCGTAAGAACAATATGCCTGCATAAGGGCAGGGCTTCTCACAATAAGGATGGGAGTCCTTCTGCCTTGCGACAATTTCCTGCATCAGTCGGTGCTCTGACTTCAGAGATCAGACCCATTAGCATGCATACCACCTTTACAAGTTTTATTTGTAGAAGTAATGTAGACGCAGAAAATGCATAGGTTCTGTGCTTGGGGAAAGAAGAGGGTGTGCTGTTCATTGCATTCAAATTAGACTGCCTTTATGGACATAAGTCCTACTTGTGTGATAAAAGGCAGGGCATTTATCAATGTTCCTCTTCCCTATTGCTATTCAGTCCTTTATGAAACTCAGCCTGGAAACATCTGCTGAAACTCTCTTCCTCTTACAATGTACCTGCTTTAAATAAAAAGGACTTGGGAGAGAGCTAAACCATTTTCTTTTTCTATTGTTAATACTGACTTTGCTTTCCAGTTGCTGAAATCTGTCTGCAGCTCACTGCTTCCCTTTCTGAACATGTGGTTCCAAGACCTTCGTTTTTAAGCAAAGAAGATTCACCTGGGAACTGTCTCCTAGGATATTTAGATGAAGATTTAAGAAGAACATCACATTTTAATCAGAATTGTGCGCTTCGCATACAAGTAAATTGTCATGTAACAATGAAGGTCTTCCTATTAATAAGAAAATGTATTAATGATAAAATGGAAGATACTAGCACAAGATGCTGGCAGACATTTAGATCTTATTAATAAAGCAGTCAACAAGTCAACAGTTACTCGATAGTGGGAATCTGATTTAAATAGAGTTTTGATCTAATGCAATACTGCTAATGTCATTGCCTGTGAAATAAGCCAATGAATGGTATTTATGCTGTAAGGCAGTCCTGTATGCAGCATTTTTTCAGGTAAATGCAGAATAAATTAATTGAACTAATCCTAAAATTCATGGTTATTCAGTGGTTTTATTGCATTTGCTGGGTTTAATTTCACTGACCACTTGACAAAAATTTCTGTTCATTAAGTACAAACATCACCAATCGTGGAAAAAATACTAAACCAGCATATATCTGTGAAAAGGGCTTTAAAAGATGATAGAGATTTTGTTGATCTGGGGGTAATGAAGTCACCATTACAGCTTTTTCACCTGTTTTTGTATGATCTTTTCATAGATACAGGTGGATTAAAAAGGGATTTAGCTTTGAATTGCCAGTCTTCCCACTGCAAAATTGGCTCCCTGTGCCTGCTGTGGTTTGAAACAAAACCCCTTCTGAACAGGAATTCCAAATCTTCCAAATCACATTACGAAATAAGAACTTGGTATCAAAAGGCCAAGCTGTCACTATTTCTTCCTGATGACTCTCATTTAACAGCCATTAAAATGCAAATAGAACTATGATTTTCAGATCACAAAATTAACATTAACAGCTGGAATGATTGATTAAAGGTCATGGCAACTGTATAACTTAATTTCTTATGTAATTGTGTTCAGTTTTCTACAGATTGTTTGGATTTGTGAATTAATTTTAGCTGTTGCTGAACACTGACAGGTGCATTTATTGGTCGCTCATTTTTGTTAATATCTTCCTGTGTGAATGATTTCCTTCTTTCAAAGAACCAAAGAGTACCCCGAGGGGACACTGAAATTACTATCTTCAACTAACAGATTTTGCAGCATATTAGCAGATCTCTCAGAAGTTTTTTATTGACCCGGACAAGACCAAAATGACAATTCATGGGTATCTAACAAGTTACTGCTCCAGGAGTTTTCTCATGCATATGTTTACAGAACAGTATAAAAATGGCACTTAAGTTCCCAAGAGGCTTTGAGCTAACAGCTCAGATCCTATCTGAGAAGACCATCTTAGATGTAGCTTGCTTTATTGGATGAAATAAGCCACAGATAGACCAGCTTTCATATTACTGCTGAGTCAAGGCATCGACAGGATGAGAAACGAAAGGTTTCAGACAGTATCTCCCTGTACTGTTCCTTATATGAACAGCAAAAATTAATCTCAGTTGTAATTCTGATTCTACTGCAAGAGTCAGAGTCATTTTTCAAAGGCTCTTAGAGCAAATACTCATCACCCACAAATGCAGCCAGAATTTCAGAGGAATTCAGTCCAAGAGTTTGAGCTTTTTTGAACTCTACCTGCTTATTTCAGTGCTCAGCTGAAAGCACGTTTGAGAAACAGAGCCCAGGGACAGGTGCTAAGCATTTCCAAAAATTATCCAAATGAATAGGACTTGAGGCCTGAAAGAGTCTAAGCTAGCATAAATTGTACCTGATCTCTTTTCCACACCCTCACAAGAACATGACATCAGCTCCAATGCCTGCACCTCTTCCCAGTGAGAACGCTGTTCTCCATCTTCAGTTGCTCAGTGCAGAGTGTGCCTGCTGAGACATGCAGTTGTTGTGTCTACTGGGAGCCAGAAGAGATTACCAAAGTATTTCAGTATTTGAAAAGATCTGGGGAGTGTGTCAGTCTGAAGTCAAGGAGAGACAAATTGGCACAGAGATAAAACATGACATATTTTATTTTTTACTTGCCTTGGTACCTCTGGGGACAGACCTGTTTCAGAACCATTGAGACATTCTCGACTGACAAACTCCATGGACTTGGAAAAGTGCAAGGCAGTGCTGATGTGCCTGCTCCCATCCTGGGGCAAAGAGTAGCTTCTGAGCATTCTGCTCTTTCTACTGAACTTGCTATAGAATATTGGAGAGCGTTTATGGAGCACAGGGGAGGTAAAGAGTCTGGATTGCATGTGCCTGCAGGTGACTTCCAGACCTGTACTGGCTTTTGGGTCCTACACTTTCCTTAAAAACTCCCTCTCACACTGTGCCCTTTCAGAATGAGAAAAAGCAGATTTAGAACCATGTGCATCAGGGCAGGGAATGATGTAATAGCAGTGAGCTTAAGCAATCCTCCACATGGGGGAAGATACTGGAGAGTTTTTATTTTTGTAGGCTTCCTCACTCCTTGAAGTATGAAGGTTTAACTGTAAAAATCTGAACTGCTTCAGCAATGCCCAAAGGTCTAATTGTTGTTAACATCAGGAAACACAGATCCTGAAATTACCCTGTTCAGGCAAATGAGAGCAAACAGGATATAGAATGATTAGTTTTCCACAGGCAGACAAAAGGACTGAAACAAAATTAGCCTTTAAAGTTTTGTCACAGAAGGCAGGATAATGAGTCCTTTTCTGCTTAAATGAACTGAGTGTTCTCACAGCAAAAGTCTCATCTCAAAGCTACATCAGTGCTTTCGTAGTCATTATTCTCTGCTACCCACCTTCTGAGATGGCTCATACCTGAGGGAGAACAGAGGATCTTGACACTTATGAGAAGAGGATTTTACCTTGTGAGTTTACAACTAGCACTTGTAAAAACCTGAACTTCTGCCCTTGAAAGTCTTTGTTTGTCAGTCAAATACAGGTTGCATGAGGAGCATGACAAAAGCAGTCCCGCAGCCATTGTCCACATAGTATAATCCCGGTACAGAAGGACTATCTCTAGTGAGGAGGAGGCAGTTTTTTTCAGGCACACCAATTCTTGATTTCTATAGTAAAATTGCCAAAGGGCGGCATCAATATAGGTTATAATGGGCTTGACTGCTCCCACACCCCATCTTTTACATATGCTATTCAACAGCTGTGGACAGAATCCGTTTGGGTTATACAACGTTATCATGGGTAAACCAGCCTCTCTTCACGTGAAATTGAAATACATCAGTCACATTTTTCAGGATTTCATTAATATAGAGAGAATTCAACCCTGTTTAAAAATTAAGTGTTGTTGTCATACATGCTTTTCATTATATAGCTGTCAGAAAATGTTAGGAAAGTACCACAGTGACTTTATCTCACATCAGTGTAGCTGCATAGACTTATCTTACATTATACCTAATTACATATATTAAAACTATATTTTTAAGTTACCTTTTGGAGTTAATTTTTAAAATATCTATTATTAATATATAAGGAGAATTGATCTGTATAAAAATAGCTTTGAATTTTTACAATACTGCAGTTAGTGGACAAAAGGACTTGCACTTTTGCCTGCATGAAAATACTTGCCAGAAATACACTTGTAAAAAAACTTACTGGCCCAAGAATTTTTTGTGTTTAGTACCTAAAATCCTTTGTGAAGGCACCTAAAAACATGCCTGGAAAGAGATGGTTCAGGAACATAGCCAAATTTATAGAAAACTGTCACTTCAGGTATAAGGTCAGTTCTGGATAACACAGAATTTTCTCTAAGTGCGGAGCATGCTTTTCCAAAGATCAGTACTACTGTAAAATATAATTGTAAAATACAATTGTGAGAATCATGCCAATTCAATTAAAATGTCCTTTTGGCTTAAACTGTCTGAGTAAATGATTTCTAATTTGCAAAAATGGTAAGGCTAAAATTATGCAAAAAGGTGCAGTTAGGTATATATACATATTTGAACAACCAGAAGGGATAATTAGCTCTTAGTAGAACACTCTCGCGGAGCTCGAAATATGGGTGATTCAGACTCAGAAAGGGAAGTTTTTAATATCCCAATATGAAATCAAATAACTTTTTGATATGCATGTTGACAATACTCTTTTTTTCTTCACCCACAATTTTGCTAAATTGCACTAGTACTGAGCCCTTGGCAAAAATGTTTCCTTCGTTATGTAAGTGATAAGTAGTCATATTATTATTCATTGAGATTCCCTGAATGGTTTTATTTTTGCAAGCGCTGGCTTGCTTTGAAATACACTTCTCGCTTTGTCTTGCCAATATATTCAGTACCTGTGGGTTTTCTGTGTGTGTGGGGGAAAGTTTTCATATGACAGACATTTCATTTGGGTGATTTGGATGCTTTATTGCTTTTCTTCGGTACTCTTATATGTTTCATCTATACTCCTACAATATCTCTCTAATTGAATTTGTAAGTCAGAAGTTTAAGTGCACTTATGGCATACTTTATACCTATCATCATCTTGCTGCTACTTGTTTTCAATTAAGGTAAAAAGCCCATATTTTTTGTTTTGTTGGTAATGGTTCATATTTCCGTAATTGTTCATATTTTCATTTAAGGTTTTGGCACTCTTCTGAAACACTAACTGAAGCCTCACAACCATTTCAGAAAGAAGTGAAGGCTATAAAGTAGAAATACCTTGTCCAAATTTACAGACAAAGCGAGGATCAGACTTGAGATTAGATGCCCTGGTTTCAATCCCACCCCACTGAAGCCTGCAGATGATCTGCCATTGATTTCCTTTGACTTTTGACCAAGCTCTGTATCATCTGTCTCTTCTCACTCCGATTTCATATGGTGCATTACTGTAATCTCGCTTGGGGTTACGAACTTCACATTGCAGTTAGTGCATGCCTCTGTTATGAGGGTCTTCAACTACCTGGTAAGATAAATAAATAAATAAATAAATAAATAAGATTTGAACTAATCCTTGAATGGATGGAAGCAGCCCTGGCTTGAATGCAGGATACTGCAACCACAGCAGGTAATGTAGGAGTTTTGCACCTACAGCAGTGCTTTTTTCTAGCCACTGCTAGAGAAGGCTGCTGAAGCTTTCTTTCACTTTTCTGGTAATTCTGTGGCTGATCCTGCCTCTGAGTGACAAACTATTCCTGCAAGTGGAAAAGATATCTGAATTTTTTTAACCCTGTTATTATTTGACTATGGATTTCTTGAATGTATGCATTATTTCAAACATTATGTTGATGGCTTACTCAAAAAGAAATTCCTGTCTGCATTTTATGTTTAATCCATAGAAGGGATTCTGTGTTTGAAATGACATGTTCTAACCCTTTGGATTGAGTATATAGTTTTCTGTGCATGATTTTATGCCTTTATTACATATTATACCTTTTAGACTACTTTAAAAGCTTACTTTTTTTTTTTTTAATCCAGTTGTCAAGAGTTTTTTTTTACTTATGAATTTACTCATCAGTTTATGAAAATTTACTTAAGATATGAGCTTTCAATAAGCAATCTTGCCAGACAGTTCATTTGCCAGAATTTCAATTTTGAATAAATAATCTGGCTGGAAGTTTTTAAACAGAGTTTAAAGACTAAGTTTGCCACTGCACATAAAAAAGTTTTAGGGATATTTATCCAACACACTTATATGAAGTATGCAAGCCACTGATAGGAGTCCATCCTGGTTCTAAGAGAGAGGAGTTTTTTGTAGCAGATCCCTCTGCAGAAGGAATTGTAAAAGTGCATCAGAAATATAACTGAATCTTTTGACGTCACAGACATGTGACCAGTGTGATTTGATTCCTCTCTTCTCTCTAAGACAAAGCACTTGTAGAAGTTAGAGAAACTAAAAGCTTTATTCAGCCCTATCTTGAGGAATATGAAGTGGTAACTTTAAATCATTTTTTCATAGTGGCTCTTATAATTGGGAAAAGAGTGTATTTTTGTGAGAGAGATAGACAAAAGAGACAGGGAAAAAAGAGAGGAAATTTTGCAAACATTTGTTCCAAAGCCAGTAAGCCCCCTGTGTTTATGCTTACTTCTTTGAAGTTCAGACTCTCTTAGTTGTATGCTTTCGCTATATTTTGAACATTGGAAGAATACTAAGTAATACTGTCCCACAATGACTTATTATTAACAATAGTAACAAGCAACCCCAAATTTGATTCATATGATTTGCCAATCTGACATCTTTGCTGTCAGTAAATATTCATGCAGTCAAGCTTCACTTCCACTCATGTTCAAAACATTGATTTTCACCTTTGAATTCTGAGTTATTCAGAAAGCAAACAAAACTCCCCACATTTAAGCTTGATTGTTACAATTTTTATTGACATAGATGGTTACCTGAGTCACTAAACCAGAGAATAGAAACAATGCATGCGACCTACATAATTAACACCAGGCTGGGAAGTAGTAAATGTTTGTGAAACCTGTTTGTGTGCTATTCCAATGGTGAAAACATATTTGGGAAGAAATTCTTAACCATTTTAAACATATGAAAAGTAGACCCACTTTATTTCCTTTTGTTCACTGATCTTTCTCCGGATTAGCACAATTGCTGGTAGAGCTAGCCATGAAGTAGTCAATCACCCTTCTCATTTGCTTCAAATTTTTAAAAAAACAGAGTTTCTCCATGTTGCTTAATAAAGACTGAGTTCCCAAAAGACTTTGTGTCTCAATCTTACAATTGGCAGGGACTAGGAGACACTAAAGCTGTTTGAAAAGAGGCAGCTGCCAGCATCACATAACCTGCCATGACCAGCTGATCCCATTATGCAAACAAGAGCGTCCCCTGGCAAAGAAATCCAACAAGCCCCAGAGTGTACAGCTGGCCTTTAGTTCGGAGCTTTGAATGAAAACAAGAAGTTGGAGAAAGGAAAAGGTGCTGTGTAGAAGTACTTTTCACCTATCCTCTCTCCAGGGTTGGTGAGTGAATGTTGCTCCAACCTTTTCCTGGAAAAGGGAGTTATTAATTACAGGCATCAAAGGATTGTCCTGCAAAGCCAGCATGGACCACGCGCTGATCTGAGGAGTGAGCTGTCTTTGGAGCGCCTTAGCTGTGACCCTAGTCACAGAGATCTATTAACTTTCTTGTGAGAAATACCTTAAACCCATTTCTGTCTCCTGTGAGGCTTCCGCAGAACTGCCGACAAGGAGTGCAAATGTGTGATGATCAACCTTCCCTAGACCCACTGAACTCTGGACAAGCTGATATAAACATCCCAGCAGGGAAATCAGCCACCCACTGATCCCCCTTCTCAGATTCCAGCAAATGAGGCAAACACTAAAAGTAATGATGGCAAGAAACAATGTAGTTTGAATGGAAAAGTCAGAATCATAGGAAAAGGAAAAGCAAGATGTAGTAGAGGTCTGGACTCACTGAACAAGATTGTCTTTTTCCTGCATAGAATAATCTTATCTTTAAAATTGTATTTCTTAATTATATGTTTCTCACAATCCCATAACTACAAAAGTATGATTACCAGAGCTGCCCTAGAGAGTTATCCAGGCAATTTCCAGTGTCTTCAACAGACCTCTTGACAAATCCATCATCAGCATAATTTTGTACAAAAAGTTTGAATTGCTATCAAGAAGCAAGATGCAAATTCCTTACATAGAGTAGGACTTTTCAATAGAAGCTTTTCCCTCTTGTTGCTTTGCTTCCAACCACTGCTCAGACAGGCTAGCGCTAGCACTGCAGGAAAGAACTCATTCTAGCGTTTCAGTGTTATCAACAAGCATTTTTACTTCTCACTGTCTTGGTCAGTGAAGGTGTTTTGTTTATGCAGCACAACAGGCATCTGGCACCTCACAGAAAAGAAAAATATAAGCAAAAGATCAAGACTCCTGCTGATGGAGCTTTTGGAAACCACTGGAGCACTATTCTCTGGCTCTCCCAGGACATTAATTCAAATTCCGTTGCCACTTAAGCATCCAAAACCAGGCTGTGAATCTGTACACTAAGTATGTCTAAGATTAGATTCTCCAAAGAACCTATCCTCTTTCGTTTAAGGAAAAAAATACCGATTATTCTATTACGAAAATAACTAGGTGGGTTATGAGAAATTTCTTGGACATGATATAGTAATTTTCCTTTCTTTCATATGAGAAATATGTTCCTCTGATCCAAAATAAAGCCTTCCTAAATATACGAACATCTTTGGTTTTTCTTTCTTCTGTTATTCATAAGTCATAATGTAACAGATGCTGTTCTCTGTAGCTCCAGACTGAAAGATGTTTTGCACTTTCTCTATTTTTTATATTCTGAAAATGCTGCAGCTGGTGATTTGAAACTTCCTATTTCCTGTCAAAGTTGCTGAGGCTGCAGAATCAATCTCTGCAATGGTTACCATCTTCAAGTCTGTCTCAGATATCAGTAAACAGGTATTTAGTCTTCTATTTATTCTCTTGTCTGGAACAAAGGTGGAAATTAGGCCTTCTTTATAGATTTACAGCTAAAGGTTTTTTCAAGATGTTGTCAAACAAAGCTAAGAAACCATACAATTGCACTGGGTGTTTACAAGAAGCTATTTATTGGATTAAAATTGAAGGGATTGTTTTAAAAAATATGAACTGCTGAGTGGTATCACAGCTACAGATTGATATACCATAGCAAAATGCAAACAGAAATCTTGTCTACTCTGAAAACTGAATGCGAATACAAAATCACAGCTATAGGCAGGAGAGCAACAGCGAGAGAGGGGACACAACAACATTTAGCATTTGACTCTCTGACACTTTAGAAACTGTTTCCAACTTTTCTTTATAAGCTGGACAAATCTTCTCTGCAAAAAAAAAAAAAATTCTGTAGGTTGACTTCGCAAACTCAGGTGCAGACCAAAATAATGAGAAGAGGAAATGGCAAAATAAAGAGTTTATTGGAGACTGTGGCAACAATGGGAAAAGAAATGGATGAAAATATTCTATTAGGAAATGAAGATGCATAAAATACCTGTTGAAGGCGTTTGTTTCCTAGTAAGGCACACAGTTGCTGCTGACAAAATAAAATCAAAAAATATTCTCTTTTCAGCCTTCAAGAAATTTGATCTTTGGCTTACAAAACCCCAAAACATCCTCTCCATTTTACAAATTTTCGAAGAAATTCTTCTCTGTTTCCTTTCCCATAGGGAAAAACAAGCTTCTGCCAAGGCATGAAATATTTGATATTTCCCACATCTAACCTGCAGTGCAACTAAGAAAACAAAAAGCCAGCTTCTTTTTGAACATATTCAAGCTTCTGTCTCTCTCTGCCTTCCAATCTTGTTGCAGAAAGACTGGTCTCACAGATTTCCTGGGAAACTTGCCTCTGACCTCAGTGGTGAAAGGTTTCATATTCCACCTCTTTTGCTCTTCTATTCAGATAGGGAATTTTGTCTTCCCTATCTGCTTTTGAAATGTTCTTATTCCTCCCACAGCTGTCAAAAGGCAGGGAAAGGACATATTTCTGACATGCCCTCATTGCCCACAGCCTCCCATTCTGGTCAAAGAAAAGAAAAGCCCCAGGAACACTGCTCTGCCTGCATCCATCTGACACTGAGTGGTGGGTGGCATCTCACATGGGATGAAGGTTCAAGGCAGGCCAGGGAACCAGTGGCCAGGAGCCTGCTGGCCAATTCTGAAGGACCACAGGTCCGGTGTCCTGCTGACACCTTCCAGCCCTTGCTCAGCCTCAAAGCAAGGGGGCTGGGCTGGCATTCACCAGTGACCCTTCTTTCATGCATCTCTGCTTTGTAGAAGATAGCATCAACATCCCCTCTGGGGTGTCACACTTTGAGGAAAGAGGCACCATTTTCCTAAAGCAGCCTGGAGGGGAAACACTATTCCTGCATTAAAGATGATAACTGTCTTCTAATCACATTCTTTCTGCAGAGCTGATGAGCCAACAGCTGATGAAGCAAAGGAAGACACTTGTCTAAAAGTTCAATCACTCCCCAGTTACCACATTTGTTGAAGCTTCCCTCAAAGCCTCAGGCATGGAGTAGCTGTCAGCTCCTGGAACAGCTGAATCTCCATCCTGGCAGTCCTTCTGTCCACTCAGCTCTACAAGCACACATCACTAACAGCATCCTAGGTCTTATGTGTCCTCCCATGCAACCTGGTTCTTCTTTTGCCTTCTCCCATTATTTAATGAGCTCTTGGATTTGACAGCTATTATCCCTAAACAGATGTCAGTACACACACAAATCTGATGTGGAAAAAGTCTCAGGTTATTGTCATATTCAATAAGAAATAAATGAAATCTCTCGAGTCATTTTGATGTCACTAATATTGGCAAAAAATGTTAATAGCAAGAATTTATGTGGTGATTTTGCTGCATTTTCAAGTCAGTCTATCTCTCTAACATCAAGCTAACTTCGTGGCACCGTAAAACTTACCACACTGAAAAATTCCAATCTCATTTTACATACTGTTTCACAGTGTCTCTGGATCACTTCTGTGTTTGGTGATGATGTGCTACAGAGCGTTTCCCTCTAAGAAAATCTTCCTGCCGCCTCTTAGAATATTTATACTGGGACATTAATATCTCAAAGCCACTTTAATTCTTGCAATTCCACAGGAAATACAGTTCTTATATCCAAAAACCTCTTGTAAGCTTTAAGTGCCCTCCTTCTCTCTGTCTTAAAGTCACCCCTAAGTTTTACTTGTGGAAGTATTGTTCTTCAGTGTTTTCTGAATTGCCTTAATTTCATTTTCTTCCTGAGAGCTGATTGAGTGCTTCTGTGGGGAGAGTATTTTAGAACTGTCTTCTTTGATGACAAGGAGAAAATTACTAGTTTGTTTGACTTGCCACAAATAGCGGGGAAAATTTTACACTTTAAATTCAGGAGAAGTCCTGATGACTTCCATAAGAGGTTTGCTAAAAACATTAAATTAAAGGTACCATTTCTAGAATTCTGCTTAATCTGAGCCCACCACAACATACTTGACATAAAAGCTTGATACTGAAGACTTAAACCTGAATGATTAGCTTCAAACATATGCACGGTTAATTCAGGAACCATTCAATACCTGAAGGGGTACACTGCAACAACTCTAATTATGATTTGTGTCAATATATAATCTCTCCTGAGTCAAGGCCTCAAAATAAAATATTCCATTTTCATCCAGAGATGCAAACATTGATGTTTTTGAAAGAAAAAAAAAAAGTCATTTGAATTTTTTGTTATTTCAGTAGCACAGAGTATTCCTGTGTCCCTGCCAAAGGGGTCCTATCTGATTTTGGGCAGGGCATTTAGACTAAAATGTTTGTAGGTGATCACTGTTTACCTGTTCCATATACACAAAATGTGTAACGTGAATTCCTTGGGCCAGATTTGGATGCATGGCTACAGCTGTATATTAGAACTATGGCTTGAACTTACTCATTTCAATAAAATCATTAACTTAAAAAAGCCAGGCTCTGGGTATTTTGAGCAGGTTATGTAAGTGGCTGTTGAGTGCTATTGAGACTTACCCTTTCTGTATGACTGACCTACTGCATCAGCCAAGAACCTGAGCTCCAAGGCTGTCAGCAGATGCTTGTTAACAAAAACTCCTTTATGATATACCCTGTTAAACATATTTTGGTAAAGTGTCCAGGGTTTTAACAATCAGCTTTCCTTGCTTGAACACATAATTATTTTTAAAATATTTCCCTTTTAAAATAATTTACTTAAATCTATCCAGACTGATGAAAGTCCTGTCAAAACAAATATTCACACTGAGATTACTTACACCTGAAGCAATAGTTCCTTAGAGAAATGGTGACCTTATTAATGAGTTTCAGTGACGCAAATGGTATCACTGTGCTACTGCTAGGACTGGGTTACGTCATTTTCTCAGAACTGTCTGGGCAATGTAAGTCTAATTTATTTTCTGCCTTACTGCCTGGCCATACCTCAGTTTGGTGTTATAACATACTTTTCTGGCGTGACACTCTTTATGATCAAAAAATGTGGAAATGCCAAGTTTGAAAACGTTTGATCAAATACAGATTCACCTTCTGAATTTAGCTGTACACAGCAGCAAAGAAAAGGAAGTGGTGTACTTCCCAGACAGAAGCTTGTGTACAGTGTGAGATTGCCTGTCAGCATCAGAGAAGTAAAATATAAGAGCACTTTAATTCTCTGAGAGAGACATTACAGTGTTAGGGTACACATTGTAAGACTAAACTAAGAATGCTTGAAAGTGGAAATGATCTTCAGGTGTAGTTCTAATCTTAGCTCTCTTCCACAGCAATACCAGGCTTTCAGTCCTCCCCTCTGTGTACCTTTTTATCTGTTACACAAAAAGTGCTAGGAGCATTCTCTATGATCTGTAAAAGTAAAGCAAAGGATTCAAAGGTTGTGCCAATATAGGAATGAGATTGGATTTTTCCCATATAGAGCTATTCTGAATTCTCTGAGGGCAGGTATAAAAAGCTTGTTGCTCAAAACCAGTGGCAGAGTAGAAAGTGTATCCATTCCTGGATGATTGCAACATCGAGAAATATCTCAAGAGACAATCGTCTTCCAAAGGAGCTGATTTCCTCAGACCCTGTAAACACCATACTAAATTGACCCAGGCAGGGAGGAATGTACTGTAAACATGATTCCCACAATTACTACTCAAACCTGCACCTAAACAAGAAACAAAGATTTGTGGATAATTTCTTTTGCCCAGTGATTTTCTGTTTGCTGGCCTGGCATATGGCATACCTGTCAGGTATATGCTGGTCAGCAATAGATAACAAGAGCAGGTGTATGAAGAGAAAGGAGGGTTTTGCAACATGGTGAGTGAAGCAAAGTAAATAATACCATCAGTGATGTTTAGTGTTTTGATTTTTCACAATGAATACTTCTAATGATCAGGATTCTTCAACTTTCTTATCTCATATTGTCTTCCAATGTTGCTTTTTTTTTTTTAAGGAGTAAAAAAACCCAAGTGGATGGATATGCCACCTTAATTCTCTAAGCATTCAGCGTTTTCTTTTTGAGCCTTGTTGGTCAGCTCTAATTTGCCAGCCAAGTCACCAGATATGTGCTGTGCTTGTTTCCTTGCTGAATTCAGGTGTGAGTGCTCCCAGCATGAATACTGACAGATGAGTGTAAAAAATTGCTTCCTCAGAACACCTGCACCTGTCACTG
The DNA here is from genome assembly GCA_013397775.1 of Eulacestoma nigropectus. NCBI lineage: Eukaryota > Metazoa > Chordata > Aves > Passeriformes > Eulacestoma > Eulacestoma nigropectus. The sequence continues at coordinate 2,216,027 of VZTE01004593.1, forward strand.
TGTTACTTGTCACTAGATTTTCATTTTCTGAAAATGTTCAGAAATGTTAGGCGAATTTCTCTGCAAGCAAATAGAAAGAAAGAAGGGTGAATTCAGCTGGAGGAACTTCACTTCCCATTTTACCCAGTAAGCCTTACAGATCCAGCCTGTGTTGTTCTGGGGGTCTTGAATTTCACAGGAAGTTTCAGAGAACAGACACTGCAAAGTGTGGGAAATAAAAAGTTTTACACATTTTAACACCCGTGTCCACAGATCTGAACCAAATAAACACCCTGCTTAATTTATCTGAAATGGGAATAAAACATCTCTTTTTGCTGCTCATTGTGGTCCCAATATGTGAAAGAGGAATGATCTTTACTGAGAATTTCAGAGTTGAGGCCAAGATTGAGTTTATAATGGAAAACAAGTTTCGACCTTAGCAATGCAGAGCCAGTAGCCTCTCCATAATACAACTGTCAGTTCAATTTCTGTCAGCGACATAAACATGGAATAGAAATAAGTGTTAGACTAGGATTTGGATGAAAGTTTTAATCAGATGAGCACCTGCACTCCAAGTCTTATTAAACCGTTGAGACTGAAATTGTGTGTGAAACATTGCCATCCAGTGGTTGCTTGTACAATTTCCAACCTGCCACAAAAACATTTGTGGAAGAGAAAAATGTTGCAGATTATGTCATTCCTCTTGTCTTTTACAAAACCACAGTGGTCTCTGCATTTGCATCACAATTCTAGACAGAAAATTCAAACAGTGATGGACTGAAGTTCCCTGAAGTTTTCATTCTAGGTAAACATTTGTTTCTTGCAACAATGCATGGTATCAACATTTCTCTCAGAAAAAAAAATTCACTGCTGCATCTACAGTGTATCCATCAAAAGAGGAATTTGCAGCTAAATAGGTGAAAGCCCAAAGGAATGAAACACCAAAAGCCATACAGCCCAGATCTCGAAATCACAAGAAAACATTGTTTTTCTAGCTGAATGGCATTGCTCACTCCCCTTTATGTTGTACTGTGCCTTGGGTTTCCTGGTATTTCCTCCTTTCTTGAAAGAACCACTTCTGATTTTTTCCTTATAGGGGTTTGAAACTTTTGAAAGCTGCACAGGCTGCCACAGGGAACTAACTTCTGCTTTACCAAAGAAGAGCTAGAGGATGACTGATAGTGACTTTTCTTCTGCCACCTTGTCACCCACACTCAGCACTGATCTGACAGGAACAAATTTGGTCTTTATTAAGTCCTCTGTCCCTCTGCTACCCTGGGATTTTTAGATGGCACAGCTCTAGAAACTCAACCAAGGGCTTAATTTCTGCGGAGAACACTGCTGGTTATCAATAAAAGCATCTGCAGCAGTAGCCACATTTTTGCAATGGGAGTGCTAATCCAAAAGAAATGAGATTGAGTGTAGCGGAATTAGTCGTTGCTATGACTCAGTTCTTTTGAGTCATGGCCCACACTAGGTGGAAATTAAGAAGCTCTGCTCCTATTCCAGGTCCCTAAAGCACTTGGTTCTACTTTCTTATCACCACATTCATCTGATCTCCACCAGGTTGTGTAGATCTGTTTTCTCATCACTGCCTGTTGCTATGTCTGGAATCCCATGACAATGAAGTCCTGATCCCCACTAAGGAAAACTGATGCTCACAGGTACAGCCATCATCTCAGCCAGCTGAAAATCATTCTTTGTAGCATAAGATTAGAGCTTGTTCCTCAGCTCGATAGAGTTGCAGCATTCAGACTGGATGCTACAAAAGGACAATAATGAGAATAAGCATTTGCTCTCTCTGTGATACCAGACTGGACTGTATATGGCAGCTAAGTTAAGGGTCACATTTATTACTAAAGATGAGGGTTAGTACAAAAATGTAATTTATTTTGTTAAAAATAAAAGTAACTACAGGATTGCAATACTCAAGAAAGTAAAACAAAGAAATTAGAAGCTTTTAAATAGGCCTGAACTCCCAAATGTTTTAAGTTTTTCCTTTTGGAAGTCTGGCCCTGGCTAGACAAGCTCAGGAACAATCTCAAAATCCTATTAAATGTTATCTTAACAGAATAAATTAAAAGCACACTAAATAACATGTAGCTCTGGGACTGGTTCATGAAGCATTACCCTGTCTTATAAATATGCCTTATAGATTATTAAGCTATGCATCTAAAGAGCCAAATTCACCAAGCAGTAACCCATTCCCTCCCATAAAGGAGAGGAACTCATGAGTCTTCCTGTAAATCTGCAGAACATCAGAGGATTATAGTATTTAAACAAAACATCAGAGCCTTTCAGGCTCTCTGCTTTCTTTGCTTTGCTAATTAACTTTTGTGTAACTCATTGTATTACCTAGCTGCAACAGGGAGCTGGCACACTAATCCATCTGCAAGGTGACCCTTGTTGTGTGCTATGCAGATTGGGATATTGATATGCTGTTGTGGACTGCAAGACATATCCGTTTCTGTCCCTTGCCTGTCATTTGTAGAAACAAAGGGAGGAATGGCTGAGTGTTTAACAAGAGAGTTTGATCCCACTGTACGCCTAGGCTAATGCAGGGAAGAATGAGGCTGGGATAACCATCCTCACTTAGACATTATGGTGATTGTCTTCGATGCCATGCCTACGATTGATCTGTGCTCTGAGAGACTTAGTCAAATCAAAGCTCTAAATAGATAAAGCTTTTGTGATTGTTAATTTTAAGGCTGGATTCAGTGCTTTTTATCTCCTGGGCTTATCTTTGCTCTCTCTGCATTTGACTCTATATCATCAAAGTCCCTTAGGGAGCTGTGATTTACTGCAGTCAGGCTCACTGCAGTTATGGAAGCCCACAGAAAAGATCAACACTTTTTCTTAAGTCCTCTGGACTTATTGTAAGGGCATCTGAAATGATGATCACTATAAATATTTTTCAGTGGGATTTACTCTGCCATGAAAAAAAAAAAAAACAGGTGTTAATATTATTAGAAGTACATCAGAAGTTTGCCACTTAATACCAGCCTAGAGGTATGTTTACCAATGATAACACCAAAAACGAGGAAAAAAAGTTCTGCAGGAATTAGGATTTGTCAGGTTATTTCAGAAAGTTTGGGATCATTTGGGGAAAACCAATTTTTGAGAGGAGAAGGCTGTATGAAAGCAGTATTTCAGCAGTCAGACTCTCTAAATCCAAAATGTAGGAAACCTTTCTTGCATGAAATAGTGTGTTTCAGTTTCTAGTGATATCTTTTAAAGAGTCAGTCAAAGATTATAGAGTTTATTTGCCCTGGGATCCCCAGGTGACAGCAGAAGTGTGGACAATGACTTGTAACATCCATCTTCCACCTGCCCAGATCCTGGGCAGAACCAAGACTTTCCTGCCATTTCCAACACATCATTTAAAGTATGCACCTGAACATCTTCTTGTTTGTACAGCACCCCACCTTTGTGCCTGCCAAGGAAACAAGAGTAATAACAGATTTGAGAGCCTGTTTATCATTACATACAGATTATTCGCATATATATTATGACCCATCAAAACAGTGCTGCATATTCTTCTGTCCGCAGCTCAAAAAAACCCACCTAACCTAGTTTATTAATACAAAAAGAGCTGTGCACAGATTTCTAGTCACGAGTTTTGCTACTGCAATTGCTACAGTGGTCTTTCGAGTGGCCCAAATTTTGTAAACTATTGGAGTGGGGGGAACGGAGTTAAAAGACAGAGAGATGAAAATTAATTCTCTGGAATATTTTGAAGTGGGGTTTGAGTGTAGATTTCCAAGAATGTGCTCTTTTAGAGAAAGAAGTGATTTTTGCTGAGAGCAGTGAGTGTTACTGATTTACTGAAGTTGATATTGACTAAGCTGCCTGGTTACAGTCCCAGGCACAGAATTATTTGCCTTCCAGGCTGCCAACATTAAGTCTTTCAACTCATCTCTATTTACTTCAGACACAGCCCAGGAGGTAGGGAAAGAGATGCAGGCTTTCAAAAAGAAGTCAAGACACAACCAAACTGGGAAAACAATGATTACATTCACTAGCAGTTGCAGTTTTCACAGGTTTGTTCCAGATGCCACAAGTCCATGTCCAAGTCCTATGAAAGAGAATAGAAGGATGTATTGCTGTGTCTCAGAGAGAAGTGGGATGTCATGCAAGCAGTTCTTTGTAGGTGGTGCTTATCACAGGAACTGACCTGGTAGATTGAAAAACCTGATAGCTTGATTTTTTCCTGATACTTAACCAAAGCAGTGTTTGCTGAAACTTTGGCTGCCATTTTCCTTGGTTTGTGGTGATGAGCAGTGAGAACAATTTATCACTGTCCTCTTTCCTTATAATAATCTTTTAAATTTTACTGAGTTGAAAGGTTATCAGCATTACCTCTCCTCAGTCATAGTTATTTCTCTTCCAAAAGTAACAAACCCTTTCCCCTTTCATTTCTCACAGATAGCACTTTTAAATGCCTCTGACTATTCTCATCACTCTTTTTGGGCATGTCTTCCTTTTAATGTCTGGTGCTTTGACCTCTCAAATCATGTCACACCAGCACTGCAAAGAGCAAATTCTGCTCAGTTCAGTGACACTCTTGCTAATACATCCCAGAGGGAGATTGATTTTCTATATCACAGTATGTCACTGACTGGCTTTTTTTTTTCCATTTGTGACCCAGTATAAGCACCAGACCCTGTTCTGCAGCTCTGCTACCTTGCCAGGCATTGGATATTTTGTGCTTGATTTAATCTTATTATTATCTTCTACATTAACTTCTATTAAATTTCACTTTGTTGACTTTGGATGGAGAAACTGGTGATTCAGGCTGGCTCTGCATTTGGTACAAAGCCAACAATTACAGCTGCAGGCACTGTTTTTACCTGTAGAGATTCTGCTGCTCAGCAAGTGTCCCAGCAAAGGAGAACCAAAGCTGGAGCTGAGCTCTCCAGGATTGGAGTCTCTCTTTAAGGAAGGCCCTCAGGAGCACACAGAGGAGAAATGGCAGTAATGTTAGAGATGTAACACTCTCTATGACTGTATTTGTTTTCTTTCGTTGTAACTCTAAGAACAAAAAACAAAAGGAAAACCACACAAACCCGACCTTCATTCTTCTGCTGGTAATGTCCCTCAAGTGCTTTGGTCTTTCAGATATTCACATCTGCCTGTAAACTAAGGACTGGGTCCCATGCATGCTCAGTTGGTCACAGCTGAACTGACCCCTTTTATCTGGCAGCTTTCTGAAAGCAGCTCACATGTTAATGGAAGAGAATTTCATAGCCCAGGAAAGTCTTTCTAGCTTGATGGACCTACCAGCTCTTGACAGCACAGTTTATTCTACTGAGGAGAACAGATTGGTTTTAAAACACAACTGTTGTTAAGACCTGTAGGTACCAAATTAGTCCCAATGTACAATGGCTTTTAAAAGTGTTTAAACCAGCAGATGCAAAAATTGAAAATAATGCCAATGCGTGTATTCACCAGATCCTTGGATTCTAGGAGAATGGAGCTTCCATCAAGGACCAATAATAGAGAAAAGATATTCTCAAACTTTTTGAAAATACACAAGTTGAATAATATTACTGTAATAGGCAGGAATCAGTCTAAATTGCTGTCCCAGCAGCCAAGTGGTGCTGCTAGTAAAATGCTTGCCTAGATACCCTTGTCATAGCAGATGACATGAATATTTCACAGTGCTGAAAGGAAGGGTCTGTTTCTCCACTCCCCAGCAAAAAACAAAGACACTGTTTACTGAAATACTTAATACATTTCAATTACACTCACTCAAGACTAAAGAGAAGCCTCTTCTGACTCATCTTAACCTCCTTATATTTTCTTTAATAATAGCTACTTTCAAGCATATCCTGTGTATAAGAACTTGAGCCAATTGTGTTTGACCAAGTGGGTCTACATTTTATGAAGACAATTTATAAAGAAAAAGTTTTATATATATATTTCTTTTCATTTATAAACTGTGCCACAACTGAGTTTTTTCAAACTATGGTATGTCGCCCTGGTTTTTCTACTGTTCTGTGTTTTTACTTTTGTAGTAGAAGTTCTCATGCATTTTCTATAAACATAGCTCTTGTTTTCTAACCGGCCTAGAATGTTTTCTAAACTTCTAGATTGTTTTTCATTCCATTCTCCTAGGCAGAGACATTTGATGGATTTTTCCTTTGACCAGTGTGATTGAGGGGTGGTAATTTCTCCCTCCAATCCACGGTGGTTTTTAAGAACATATAAAATAAAGTTCGGGGTTTCGCCCCGGCTCTCTCTTTTTCTTGCTTCCCACCTGGCGAGGTCTGCGTGGTTTTTTCGTGTCTGAGTGCGACAATGTTACACTGGCCTAAGATCCTACAAGTGAAAAGCTATCCAGAACTGCATTTTACTTTATTACAGAGCACACCTCAGGCATAGGCAGGGGATTTCCCACACTATCTCTGTTTCTCTTGACTTCTTTTCGTTCACTGTCTAGAACAGACAGTAAAGAATTCACACATAATACCATTCTACTTTTAATTTCCTATAGCTTGCTTTGGAGGCCAGCTCTTGTTTGGATCATAGACTGAACTCTCTGTAGCTGATAACAATTGGAATTCCAGCCCAGCCAAAGGAGAATACCTACTTTTGCTGCAGCCAGGGCCTTAATATGCCTCATGACACAAGGACTGAGACACTTCTTGATATGCCTGCTTTGCACACATACCATCACTGCTTCTAATTAGAATATGTATTAAGAATAGTATGATTTCTATTTTATGGATCAATCATTACTAAAAAAAAAATCACACAGCATAGGCAGCAGCCACTTTCAAAAATGTCATTATCACAACTGCTGGATTAATCTAAAAAGGAATACCAAAGTGATTCATTTGTATTAAGGGGGAATAGGCTGCAGGCTTTGATTTCAAAAATCAATTTTTTTATACACGGAAATAAAACAAATGTATTAAAATGCAGTGGCTTGTTACAAAACAGTCTCACACAGTTATGGTGATGTGTGATTAGCACCACCAGTGGACAAGAAGAGCTTGGTCAGTGGTCCTTTCCACTCAGTACTCTGGGACCAGCAGCCGTGGCAAACATCTCCTGAAAAACTACTGTGCAGATTCAAATATGCCAAAAGTCATATTTGCAATACATGGGGAGTTTCGTTCTCATAGATCTGTGCTACAACTTTCTGGGAGATTCTTGCCCACAGGTGAGGCAACATCAGCAGCTGTGTGGCAGCTCTCAGCCATTGCACTTCGGACTCTGGTACAGCAGCTTAAACTACTATCACTGAACTCAAACTGTGCAAACTAATGTACCAGGTTTTAAACCAGCTGGGAAGCCACAGCATACCAAAATCCTGAGCTACACTGTGCCCACCATTGCACTGGCTACAGCAGCTCCCACATCACATGGGCAAGGCAGACAGCCCCCGGCAACACTTCTGGAGCAACCGCGACAGCTTCTTCTGCCATGGCACTGATAACACTGCGTGCTTTAGATCCTGTGCTATTTTGGTGGTAAGAGATAGCAAAGGCTACAGGGTGGATGGAACAGAGGTCAAGTTGAAGGTGAGCTAAAGTAGTGTAGTTATATTCCTACCAGCAGTTCAGTGTGAAACGTTTTTTTCTGTGAAAACACAGACTCAAACTATATATAACTGTGCCCTGCAGATATTTGAATGTTGTCTAGCTTTGATTCATAGGTTAAATATGTTACATAACACACAGAATCTGTTACACAAAACCTGAGACAGAACTGTCTAATTTCACGCATTCCTTTCAGTGTAAATGTGCAAGACACAAAGAAAGCCATTCCCAAACTTACTGGGATATGAGATAAACCTAAAGATACATTAAGGCCATGACTGTGCAAAATAAGTCTATTTTCTGTTGCAAATGTGATTAGACATGCGTTAAATATGTGGATATTGTTAGATATGCTCTGTATGTTAATAAGTCAGGCAATAACAGACTAGCAGCAAATCTACCATTCTCTGCAGCTGGAAGAACTTTTGTTTCATTGCAGTTTGGTCTGATTTCACATTTGTTTTTCTAGCTCCTATGGTTGCCCTCTTTGCCTTGGCAAAAAGTCACCTACTGATTACTCTTATTTCGTCTCATTGTGAAATACACAGTATCTCTCTCTGAGGAGATAAATGTACACAACCTGCAGTAGAAGCAAATTGTGCAGACTGAAAGAAAATGGTTTAAAACACAGTCACTGGAAGAAAAAAGTAAAAGCAGTCCTGGAATTTAAACTGATCGTGGAGAAAAACACACATGGTTTTGGGGAGCCTACTCAATAATAAATGTAGAGGACAACAAACAAGAACTTATTAGTGCATTAGTCTTTCCACCTGCAAAATAAACTGAAAATTTCTAATTTTAAAAATGCAGCTCAAAAATTAATGTTCAAAGATCAAAGACAAACCAAGAAAATGTTACATTTCAGTGTCGAATGAAGAGTTCTAACAGTAGCAAAAGGGTAAAAAAAAAAAATATATATATATATATAAAAAGCCTGTAACAGGAAGTAGAAGAAAATGCACTCATAAAACAAAATTGTCCATGTTCCTCTATCCATACCAGTATCAGAGGCAAATGTTGTTTGTCTTCTTTAAGCTATATACTGAAACTAAATCCTAGATGGAAGTAGACTGAGCAGAATTTTTTCATTAGTATCACTTTATATATTTTTCCAAACAGATTAATAACAGCTCCTACTTCTTCAGCAGCCTAGCTAAATCTGTACAGAATTCTGAAGAAAAGTTCAAGTTATTTTAAGCTGCAAAGATAAAGGTTTCAAGATGGTGTCTTAAGCAGTAGCAATCTCCATCAGAAAACTGTCTTACAATTTCTGTCTGCAACTCTCAGCTGCACAATGCCACAGAAGCTGGACATGCTGCTAAGGGTACATCATGTCAGCAAAATTCATGGCCACTAATTGTATTACTGGTGTTCCTATAATTACTTCTGCCTTACTGTGGTAGTGCCTGTAGCCTCAGGATCTCATTACATTCAATATTGTATAAGAATATGAAAATTAGATGGTCAGGTGTTTACATCAGGTTAATGGAGGCAGTGGCACAGGGTGCAACGAAACAGTTAGGTGGTAGTGTTCACTGATATAAAAGGTATGCACAGAACAGTGGGTGTCATCTCAATCTTGAGATTTGCAGCAAAGAAATTTGGAGGATAGATTGTGGGGTAGAAGTTTAAACAAAGTACCTTTGGACAGCAAATGACCTAATGTAGCAAAATATTTATTTCGATTATAGTGAGCTGATATATCAAAACAAATGTTTAATTTCAGTGATTAAAAAAGTAAGGGCACATCTGTTTACCCCACCTACAGAATTAAATTGAGATAAAACATGAGGGTCTATATTTTCGATATTAGTCTTTGTCAGATTCATAAAAAGCAGTCTTTACCAAGTTCAGTCAGCGTGCCCTTCATGTGACTAATCTCACCTTTCTACAGTGGGGTGACAAAATGTGGCAGCTGACAATGCTTATCTATTTTTAGAAATAGATATAAAATTGAGGAAAATCAGCCTTATTGTGGTAGACTTTGAACAAATATAATGTAGATACTCCTTAACCCAAAAAGGCATATGAAGAATGTGGAGAAAGCACACAGAAAGCTAAGTGCAGGTTTAGTTAATACCTTTAAAAGTGCAGAGCAGGGCTTTCTATTACCAGCTCCCAGCAAAGCCCAGTATGCTTTTCATTGCTGTTCCTCCATTTTGCTCTTTTCCTCCATCCTTCTGTAGCCCTGGTTAAAACAACAGTCATTTTTGACAGTGTGTTTTCTCAGATTCTCCTTTTCCCCTTGGACACATTTACCTTTGAGGACTGGCTGTTTGGGATTCCATGTGTCTAGGCAGACAGAACTGGTGGACACTGTACAAGCTGTGAGCAGGAATCTCAGTGATTCCCCATAGTGTGAGCCTACCGTGCTGGTCCCTGTGCAACGTCCATGCAGCACAGGTTCAGTGTGTCAGACATGGGTAGAAACAGTACTTGCAAGACTCTCTCTGCTGAGGACATCTCAGGCAGGCCCATGACAGTCCATTCCTGATAAATTTTTGCTTTTTGCTCCTGTTCCTGATGCTGCAAAGTGCCCGATGCATGTCAGTGTGAGCACAGCAGGACAAACGCAGACAACTGGTGACACTATCAGCTCTGATCAACCTTTGTGGGCAGACAGCCCCAGGGACCTGCAGCTCATCCCTCTTTAGCCAGGCCACCACACAGCACTGCCTCCAGTGTGTCCCAGCTGCCTCCTGCCCTTGGTTACTCCTGCAGTACGTGAAGGGGCCAATCCAGCCTGGTCCCTTTTTGGCATGATTGCCTTTCAGCCTAACTCCATTCGGCTCAAAGGCCTGTAAGACCAGCCTGGGTAAGGCTTGCGTGACCACACTGCAGGCTCCATTCTCGGTTCACAGTCACATTCATAGAATCACAGAATGATTAATGTCGGAAAAGACCCTTAAGGTCACTGGGTCCAGTCCTTAACCCAGCACTGCCATGTTCACCACTAAACCATGTCCCCATGTGCCACATTTATATGTTTTTTGAACACTGCCAGGGATGGAACACTTTCCAGGACATGGAAACTTCTTTCAATATCTGACCAGTCAGTGAAGAAGTTTTTCCTAATGTCCAATCTAAACCTGCCCCGGTGCAACTTGAGGATATTTCCATTTGTCCTACCCCTTGTAATTTAGGAGAAGAGACAGATCTTCACGTCGATACAACCACCTGAAGGGAGGTTGTAGAGGGCAGTAAGATCACACCTGTGCCTCCTTTGCTCCAGGCTAAACCATGCCAGCTGCCTCAGCTGTTTCTCATCAGACCTGTGCTCCAGCTGCTTCATCAGCTCCATTGCCCTACTCCGGACACACTCGAGCACTTCAGCATCTGTCTTGTAGAGATGGACCCAAAACTGAACATGGAGTTTGAAGTCCAGCATTCAGCCAATGGCATCCAGCTTGAGAGGCTTTGTTGTGCTCCCTGCCCAGGGTTACATTTCCAAGGCAGGTTTTTATCCCTGTGTCCTGATGCAAGCTCCACACTGCCCACTTCCCTGCTGACACTAAACACCCTCCACATGGAGCAACTTTCATAGAAACATAGAATAAGCTGAATTGGAAGGGACTCATCAGGATCATCGAGTCCAGCTCCTGGCCCTGCACAGGACAGCCCAAGAGTCACACGCTGTGCCTGAGAGCATTGTCCAAATGCTTCTTGAGCTCTGTCAGGCTTGGTGCTGTGACCAGTTCCCTGGGGAGCCTTTGCCAGTGCCCAAAAACCCTCTGTGTGAAAAACCTGTTCCTGACATCCAACCTAAACCTCCCCTGACTCAGTTTCGTGCCTGAACTTTGTTGAAGCTGATGGCTCTGGTTCCCAGGAGAAGGAGAGACTTAGTCTCTCCTTGACTATTTGTCAAGGAGAGACTAAGTCTCTGTCAAAGCACACCCGCCACAGAAAGGCGATTTTTTCATAAGCCCTGGACTCCTGCAGCTCAGCTGGGAGCAGGGAGGTCTCTCCTCTCTGTCCAGCGAGGCTGGGCACGTCCGGGGGCTCGGCAGCGGGTGCCTGGCGGCGGGAGGCAGCCGCGGGCTGCCAGCGGCCGGAGCGGGCGAGCTTCCCACGCTGCCCACGAGGTGTCCCCCCGCACCAGCACAAGCCCCGCAGCGCCGCCTGACAGCGGCTGTCGCGCCCGGCACCGAGCTGCATTAGCTCCTCAGGTTCGTGTTGATGATGATCTCTTTTCCCCGCTGTGGTCCAGCCCGGGTGTCCGTGTGCTGAAACACGGGCAGCCTCTGGCTGGCGGGTTGGACCCGGCGGCGGGGTCAGTGCACTCCCCGGAGCACCGCAGGGGTTGTCTCTCTCTGGAGTGGTGCTGCTAGGCTTTGGACATCCGACGAGATCAGTGAAAGGCTTTATACTAGAAACAGTAAACGGGCAGAGAGCAAATAGTGTATTCAGCAAAATGTTAATCGTATTATTTATTAATTGACTGTTTTCTATTCATGCCCAGATTTTGCCGATGAGGCTGGCAGGCACCCTTCCCATTCCTCTACACTGCCCTCAGCCAGAGAGACGATAATTTCTGTATAAAACCAGAGGCAACATGTGACAGGCAGAGGATACAGAACAGACCAAACCAAAGAAACGCAACTGTTCTGTACATGGGGTCATATCACAGCCAGGGCACAAGGGTGAGGAGAAAAGCCATGAGAGAGTGCTGAAGGTCAGTGTCAGTGTGGGGCACCATCTGTTTTAAATTCCAATTTGAGGCTAACACTGCTTGGCCTCTGCACTCAGCAACCAGAGTTTTCTGTCCCCACAGGCAGATACAAGTGGGTAGAGGAAAGTACATCAGTTGGTTTTGGATATGGTCCAGTGAGCCCAAGCCCAAAATGGATGACCTCCACTGACTGTGAACTGATCAATTTTATGTATTCAAACAAAAAAAAAAAAGGTAATCCTGCCTAACCTTTCCAGATTATTCTCCCAGAGCTATGGAAATGCCACCACATTCTATTTATCTCCAGTGCAAAGTTCACATGTCATTACATGGTGTTCGCAGTGTTGGCCTTCTTTAAAATACTTATTTGCATTCAGGGATAGACAAGGGAATATATGTGGTACTAAAATAGTAAAATATGTCCAACTGTTTTAAGATTTGGGAGTCAAATATCCTTCACTATTGAGAAAAATGCAGAAAAGTGGTTAAATTATCCCAAATTTAAACTAAAATTTGCATACAACTCTCTATATTTCAGCCATAACAGACCAGTAGTAGCAACACTTACACAGATGTAAGAGTATTGTAGGCACTATGAAAACGAACTATTTAAATACTAGAAAGATAGAATGGGAAGTTATGAAATTTGGAACATTAAAGGCATTCATTCTAGTTCCTGGTAGGCCAGTATTAAATTCCACATAAAATTAACCATTAAGGATGATAAGAAATTTTCTGAATAAGTACTTTCCAAAACCCTGGTTGAGAGAAGAACTTCATGGCTTGACGTGGACTATGGAAATTTTGATTGCAATGAAAGAAACAAAATCCAGATCAAAAGTCAGGAATCCCTATATACTCTTCTACTTCTCCAAACAGGCTCCTACATTTGTAAAAAGACAATAATACTGCTCATTTAAAACACTAATATCACACCAACTCTGTCTTTAGACATTCATAAATTTCAGATTACCAGAAGCCAGGAGCATGTATTATGAACAGCAATTCTACATGGGCACTTTTCTCACATTCCTTTCCAATTTCCCACTGTACAAACTGGCATATTTTGGCCAATCAAGAATTAAAGTTATGTTATTGCCCAGCATAATTCAAGGAATGTCTGATAACCACAGCAGGATTTTCAGTGTGATGACTGGGAAAGCAGCACAAGGTTAGAATAAACTGGTGGCCAGCAGCCTTCAGAAAGTGAGCAGCTCCCTTTTGATAATTGTTGCTCTTTTCCTTAGGTTACTCATTGCACTTTTCCTCCTGGCACTTTATAGGGTGTTTTAGATAAGCTGGGGCAGGTCCTGAAGCATCTTGAATATAGTCACCAAAACAGTAAACTGCACTGAACACTATGGAAAGTGCTTATAGAGACAGGAGGCCAAGTCTGAGAGGGGGCATTGATCCATCCTATATCAATGAAATTTTCATTCTTTACTGATCAGAGTACCTAAATACTGAAAGTTTTGAGTCCTAGTAAACACAGTACTGTAGCCTAGCCAAGAATTGCATCGTGTCAGTTTAGAAGAGAGATAGAGCTTCACAGAAAAAAAAAAAGATGCTCATCCTGAGTACATTATACAAATATTACCTTAGCAGTATAATTATGGTAGTGTAATTGTGTAGACAACTATTTAAGTTACCTTTGTAAATGTCTCTCTTATTTTATATAACTCTTCAGTATAAAACAATATTTAAAACGATGCTCTATAGTTTCAAAATACGTTGAATAGTAGGAGGTTGTGGTTCAGCTGCCAAGCAAATGACAGAGATGAGTATTCTCCTTGGATAAGAACAAAGGAGACAGTTCAATAGCAAGCTTTTGAAGGGAACTGAGAGTAGTTATTTCACAGCTTCTGGCCCTAGATCTTTAGAGTCACTGTTCAGAGGAACAGAGAAGATGCTCTGCTTGTACTTTGTCCAAAGGCAAATACAACAAGGTGAAATTGCAAGTTTTAAATGCAGCAACCTAGAGATGGAGAGAGCGGGACAGGAGTGTGTATGTACCCCAAAACTCCTGTGAATGGCATCTGCTAATGTATGCATTCTTAAATTCCTTTCATAAAATGGTATGACTGCAATGTGGGATTTCTATTTGGTTTGTCCCTACTATGCTGCTGTCAGCATTTTCCCTTGGTGACTGCTGCTGTGTTTCTCATACTGTCTCTTTTCATGTCTGAAACAGGTAGAGTTTAAGAAGCACTGTGCAGACAGCCTAGGAAAAGAGAAGCTAATGCTGTATACATACATTTGCAGATATTATTGTCTAGTCACGGGAATTTTTCTGCTGAGAGAATGTAAAAAGCCTCTTCTCTTTCAGACTAAAAACCCAAATTGTCACAGCAAAGAAATTTCAAAATCACAGTTTTCAAAAGTCCAGATTTCTTTGTGTTTTACCTTTCCACAAAGTTCCCTCATGTTCCCCAAGCCTTGCTACAATGCTACAATGTTTGGGGTGTCTGGGCAGTCATGGGCTGAACACTGAGGATTTCCCCACTGCTCTCTCCTGGCAGTCCTGAGGTGAGATTTGTAAAAGCTGAGAACAGAAAAGCGGAGTTTGCAAAAAGCCACATGCCTGGCTCCAGAGCTGTGGGTTCTCAACTTGCCATTGCCCCTTGCTCCATCAAGCTGGCAGATTCTCCTCATGCCTCCTCAGCAGACAGTTCTATTCCATTTTTGCTAAAACATCTTCTCACAGAACACTCCAATTTTGAAAGATCAGCACTTTTCAATGAAAAATAGTTCTACCTGAAAATAAACAACTAGCTTCAGTTTTGAGAGCTGTAGATTAGTTAATTGTATCAGCAAGTGCTGCCTTTGAAGCTTAGATATAAACACCTCTTTAATACCCAACCAAGCTCTGCTAAGAAGAAAGGATGATTTATAGAGCAATGCTGAAGCTAGCAGAGCCTGAGGCTTGAGATTAAACCCTATCTTAATACCGGTTGATAATGCTGCATCCTATGACACCCAGAAGGGGTGGCACAATGCAGCAGAGAGGGACCAGGGGCTTTTGGTCATGCTGTTTTCTGTTCCTGTTAATTATCTCCTAGGTCAAGGTGTACATACTCTGAATATGCATCTGCTGATGGCAAAATCTGTTACAGTCACACTAAAAACATTTTGCAGTCTGACCTGAGTAATAAGATAGGGCAATGTTACTTTTTGTTTCACAAAGAATGTTCTTCTGTTTGGGTTCACTTCACCAAATACGTTCTAAATGCTTTTATCACACTGTATTGACCCCTAAAAGTAAACTCTGTAATTCATAGCTGTCTTTCTCTCCCATTTCAATTAAACTGGGAGGAGCTTATGCCTTTTTAAGGGAAGCAGTGACGAGCTATTTTTCTTAGAAACAGTTAAAAGTAACACCTGGAAGATTCAAAGTTTGTGCCACCTGGCCACCATGTGGATTATATTCTTAACACCATGAATTTAAAGCAGGAGAGATGCATCAAAAGCAGCTGAATATGCGACCGTGATTGCCCTCAGTTTTATGCAGCCCTGTACAGAAGAGGGAGCTCAAAGGTACTGCAGCCCTTGGCTCCAACAGACACCTAAGTCTGGAAGTATGTGAAAATGAAATGGCTTCATACTGACTCAAAGGCATAGGTTAGACATAGATGGTACTATGAAGGAGAACATAGAGTTCTAGGGCAGTGATTGGAACACAGACTTAAAAACTCTAAAATATTTCTGTGAACTGCTCTGATCCCATAACTGCAGTTGTGCAACTCTCTGGCTCCATGTTTACTTGCTGGCATTTTCTGCTTGGATAATATGCAAAGTCTACTCTGCAAAGTGTATCCTAATCATCCGACATTTTAAATTGGTTTTAACCTCAAAAAAAATGAAATTAAAATTGAATTAGGCAATATCATATTAGGTTTTCTTAATCATATGCAACATCTATTATATACATTATTCAATGTGCATAATATTTCAGAGCCTTCAAGCAGCATACCAAAATCTCCATATCATAAAAAGCAACCCCCCTGACATCAGAAGAGAGGGGACATCAGCACTGTTCCACAGAGAGGTGGTTACACTAGATCCAAAGGGTCCCACTGCCGCCTTCTCCCAGCTGAGGCTGGGTTAGCTGGACAGCTGAATCCTTCTGTAGCCCTTCTGTCCCACCACATTGCTCTAGTGGCCGAGGGTTCAGATCACTGCACAGACTCAGTGCCATTGCTAATCCATAACACACTGTGTGACATAGTAGCAGCAGAGCAACTTCACTTCAACGGCTCATGTGGATTCATTCATAGTGCCCAAGGCTCTCAAGTCACATTTGGCCAGAGGATATGAATTATGAGAACTTTGTGAGCTTAAGTCAATGTTAGTACTCACTAGTGAGCAATTTCCCAGCTGAACACTAGGCAAAGGACAGAAGGAGGCATTCTCTGCCCCACAGCATCCTGTAGTTCAGCCTACCCACAGGCATTGCACTGGTCTAAAGGCTGGAGTAGTCACTTTGGTGAGATTTCTTACTTAGAAAAAACTCAAAGGAATTTGATAAACCTCTCTGGCCCCTATCATCTCTCAGTTTGTCACAAGACTATCTTCTTCAATTCCAACAAGCTGTGGCAAGGCAGTATGTGCTGCTTAGGTGACACTCATATGCCAAGGCACTTCTGGATGGTGCACAGTAGCTTCTTACCCTCATTGCACAGCAAAACTACATCACTTGCTGCACCTGCTACAATCATAAAGAACTGCTTGCCCCAAAGCATACTTTGATTTCTTTTACTATTTTTTCTTTCTTTATTCAGAAATTTGTGTTCCTTTCTCCCAGCTTGCAAATCTCTCCTAACAGCTACCTGCAAGTGTTAACTACAGAACGATGTAACTATCCCTCTGCAACATTTTTGAAGCTATTAAGCCGTCCAGAGATTTAAAAAAGGGAAGAAAATTTGGTCCAGAGAATGGGAGAACTGTTGAAATCATGGTGTTGTATTTTGAAACTCTCCTTGGAGGAAAGACATTCCTGAGAATAGCAAATACATGTACTGGTTATTTAAGAATCCCTGCTTATATATCTTTGGCCCTGCCAGTTAAACTTTTATTAAACATTGCTATTTTCTTGCTCAAATCATGTTAAAACTTAATTGGCAATGCTTCTTACTTAAATGCTTTTATTTACCCTGTTTTTCTCTTCCTCCAGGCCAGCTGGCTTTAGCCATGAAGCCCCATTCCACAAACCTCAAAAACAACCCATTCCTTTTTACATCTTCATTTTTTTTCCTGTTATTGTGCAGTTTTATCCTGTTGTGTTTTTATTCCTCTCCAGCTACTGTATAATTTTTTCTGAGCACCAGCATTACATAGGCTTTAATCTTAAGGTAAATGTAATAACTCCAAAGAGTTTGTGCAGGTATATCTGTGTTCTGAGGCCATAAACTAGAAATGAGCACCAAATTTAGATCAGATCAATTACACAAATCAGCTGTTTATTTAATTTTTTCCTGGTATCCCAAGTATCGTAGTATCCTGTGGTGGCATATGCAATGAATTGAAGCCAGTTATGTCTGTAACGCTCACTGTAGGTTAATAAAAAACAGAAGGAACACACTGAGATCTCATTGTCTCATCATCATCATCATCTGCGTCAGTGATGAAGAACTACTTGTAATTACAACCCTTAGATCTTTTGAATGTAAGTGTTGAAGGGCTCTTTAGAGCTTTGGAAGGACTTGCCTGGAAGCATTTGAGAAAGATCTGGAAAAGAGTCCTTCCTCCCTATAGCTTGTTAACTAGCACTATTATGGAAGAATGTATTCCATGTTGGCAAAGATCTGTACCTTCTGTTCTACCCAGACCTTTGAGTGAATATTAAAATCCTGGCTCAGTCACCCAGGGAAATGGTAAAATCCTCAAAAACATATCTGAATCCACTGGTACCTGATGAGCTAAAGGCTTTTTCCTGAGCAGAACAAAAAGTAATTACTTTAATAAAATGTTATATTAAAAATATAATATATGTAAAATAGTTACATGCAAAACATTAAGACATATTTATGATAGAAAGCAGGGACCAACACGTACACAGGTAAAATTAGTATGTTTTCTTGTTAAAAAGCTGCAGTTTAGTTCAATCCAAGTTATTTGTGTCTTTCATTTTGCAAATCTTGATTACAAAGGGCTTTTCCCTGAAGAATGCTTGACAATGCTTGATCATTTATTTGCCTTCCAATATTCTTCAAGGCCAAATGAATTAGCTGTCTGTTTCCCTGAGTTAAAAATCAAAATGGTTCAGTCTTGGTTCTGAGTAGAATATTACTGATTTGTCATGTTGCAAGGAAGATGCTTCCTGACCTAATTCTCCTCAGAACATGGATCAGAAGAAAGAATATTGGATGCTGACTACAGACTCACCAATAAGTATTTGTAGGCTGAACATGGAGTTGGATTTGTAATGGCTGAACGTGTATTGGCTTCCTTATAATTTGTCTTTCAATCATTTCCAGTAACATTTTCTGTTTGTCAGGTAAAGCATTAGCATATGGTGCCCTATAACACATTTGCCACATAATGAGGCTAATGAACACAGAAGTATTTTAGCAACTTCATCTATTGTGCTTTCACCAGTTGATAATTGCCATAATGGGGCATTTGCTATTTTGACCTTGTAGAGCGTGAAGTCCCATTACATTTGTACACTAATGTGGGCTGTCCATAGGTCCCTGCTCACCTGAATAACTTCTTGTTTGGAAAACTTGTTCCAAAATACTTTGCCTCATGCTCTCTTTTCCTGTGGTTTCTGCTACTTCCAGCACACCAGCTGTCTGACTCCCATACCTTCCCCAAACCCCTCCTCCTCTAAGATGTCCTCCTCCTGCAAATTCATCATACATGGCTGTGTATAGGAGAAAATGATGCTGTTTGCAGAACAACAAAAAATCCTCCCCCACCACAGCCTGTAGAAGAGCAAGTAGTGTGTATATACAAGGTCAGCTATTTTTAAGCACTTCAAAAGATGATGAAAAATGTCTCCCCTTCAGATAAATCTAGAAACTATAGCCAGATGCATGATAGAAAAACCCTTCATAATAAATATATTTCCAAAATCTTTTTGAGTCTTCTCATGCTACCTTCTACTACAAACTTTTTCCCTATTCCAGTTTTTCTGCATTTGGACTAGAGTCATGCAATGAAATTAAGTTACATGACATCTTTAGTTGCTTGACAGCAGTCTCATCTATGAAACTCAGCCTCATCTATGAAAATGTATCTTTGCAATTTCCAAAGTTGGTGAGATACTTACGTCTTTCTGAGAAAAATGCAGCTCAGCGACTTCAGCAGCTGCTATTAGGCATCTGCTGTACAAATGGCACAATAACTTGCATAAAACAATCAGTCCAGCTGGCTAGAGTTCCTATGTCCTTTGGATACAGTCTTTGATGAATAGACCCCCTTATTTTTCATGTCCAATCTATTATTAATAACATTCTCTGTGATCATCCAGACACAAAGAATTAGGACAATAACTCTCTAAGTGAATAACAGAGCCTTAGCTTGCCCAGTGGAATAACAGCCATTAAGCTTCTACCAAAAGACCATTGCTTCAGACACAAGGATGAGCAATTGCCATACAGACTCAGGAGGTGTTCATACATAGTATGTTAAGCTAAAATATTCCTCTTTCTTGGGAGTTTCTTGTGGTAGCACCAAATGCATCAATTAAATTACCTAATAAAAAGCATTTCAGTATAAAAAAATCCTCATTCAATGTAACTGTCTCTTTTGTAATAATATAACAAGAATATAAATTAAAGTTTTTGTGTATGATGATCTTCCTGCAGACAAACCTAATGAAAAGAACAAAAAGGGTCGAGGTAGATAATTGTTGTTTCTGTGTCACTGAAACAACAAAAAATTCTAGAAACTAACTTCTTGGGACAAGGAGGGACATATGAAACAAGGAACAACAATTTCCTTGTCAACAAGCTTACCTTTATCCCACCTGACTTTGGAAAGTGCAGGCAGCCCAGAATAACACTCTGCTAGCCTCACACTGAAATGCTGCCTCTGTCTCTGCAGTGTTGTGGTTTAACCACAGCCAGCAACTAAGCACCACGCTGCTGTTCACTCAATCTCTCACAGTGGCAGGGGGAGAGAATGGAAAAAGTGAGAAAATGCATGGGTTGAGATAAAGAGAGGCAATTTAACAGATATAGCAAAAGCCACAAACACAGGTAAAGCAAAACAAGGAATTCATTCACTGCTTCCCATGGGCAGGCAGGTGTTCAGCCATCCCCAGGAGAGCAGGGCTCCATCACATGCAAGGCTTCCTTGAGAAGACAAACACCATCACTCCAAACTTCCCTCACCTCCTCCTTCTTTCCCCAGCTGTGTATGTGAGCAGGATGCCATATAGTCTGGAATACCCCTTTGGTCAGTGGGATCAGCTGTCCAGCTGTGTCCCCTCCCAGCTCCTTGTGAACCTCCAGCCTCCTCTCTGGTGGGGTAGGGTGAGAGGCAGAAAAGGCCTTGATGCTGTGTAAGCACTGCTCAGCAATAACAAACACATCCCTGTGTTATCAACACTATTTCCAGCACAAAACCAAGATACTGCTCCATACGAGCTACTATGAAGAAAATTAACTCTACCCCAGGCAAAACCAGTGCAAGTGCCTGGGTATGTAGAGAGGGAGTGTTCCCAGCGTTCTCATTAAGTTTTGCAGTAGGAAGCTAGGACAGAAGCGGTCACAACGTGGGCATCACATTATCACGCAGAGAGGGATGATGAACGCAGGCACAAGCACCTGCTGAGATCTCTGACTTCTTGTCAGTGTGCATGGCACGCCTGCTGTCGTTGGACAGCCCTGATACCATCACACATTCCCATCCTTTTTTTGTGCCATATCCATCCATTTAGGACTAGCCATTAAACTGACATTCTTCATGCATAACTTCATGCTGTTTTCCCTTTCAGAAAGTGACCTGTTAAAGGGAGAGAGCACATTGCACAACAACCATTTCTTGGCTGTATTATTTGAACATATAAAGGAAATATGGTTTACAGGCTGGAGAAACTGGAGTTTCAGCCTTCCAAATTTCATAACCTCTTTACAAAAGTTCTGTGTATATTTTCCTCTCTATAACTTTCACTACCTTGTCTTTTCAAAAGCCATGAATCCTTTTTATTTCACTCACCAGAATCTCAAACTAAGTAATTGTTTTACCACAGAGGAAGTTTAAATATGGAACTAACACAAGGCAACACCCAAATGCAGAATGCATCCTGAAACACAAAGGTATTAGGATCTGAGATGTGTATCTATCACAACATCCTTCTCCCAAATATCTCAGCTGAAGTTCTGCATCCGGTCTGCAGAACTGCAATGCTCTCCTGACCCTCCCTAAATGGTAAGCAAACTCAGGTCTAGATTTAAACTTTACACACAAGCATATCACTTGTTAACAGAACAGAAATATGGGCTCCATAGTGTCCATTTTTGAGTTGTTCTTTCACTTGCAAATGTAGGGAAAGCAGATTGCTACACTCTGCAGTTACAGGAGGTGGCATATGATAAGAATGAAAGCTGTAATAGAATGGCCATAATTCATTTACCTAAAAAAACCCTAAACCTGTACATATTGTATTTTAATCTTTCATCCCAAGAAAATACAATGTTATTCAATGAGACAGTCTAACCTTAGGAACTCTTTCCTGTGCATACAAAGGCTTTTTTCTGAATAAGAGTGATGACCAGAAGATTGGTCAATTAATCCATTCATCTATCTTCTGATACAACTTCTTCCCTGAAAATACAGCTTTTGGTCAGATTCCCAGACTGATCTAAATAGTCTCACTAAGGTGCATCCCTTAAACTTTGAAATATTCTATGGAGTTGTACCAGTTGATGGACACTCTAGAAGTGATTTCAGGTTTAGGGATTGACACACCCCTAAGAGTTAAATACCTTTGTGCTTCCCTTCATGTTTGCCACTTATCCTGAAATTATCCTTAATATAACCCAGATTAATACAGAACAAAAATGAAAAAGCTTGGATTCAGCATTGTACTGGAATTCAGCCCCTATACAAAGTGTCTGCTTCCTCTCCTTTGTTTGAAAAAATGCCTTCAGGAAAAGATACATTCTAAATACATTAATCCTTATTTATTTGATGGGGAGGGGGGTTATTTATCAGTAGTTATAAACTACTATTAAAAATACTAATATAATTCTTCATTAGAAGTAAATTTTAAAGCATTATGAGTTTACATTTTTAAGTCTCTATAGGAGGCAGAGTTGCTTTACAAATAGTTGCTGACAATTTTACGTATTTTAGCTCTTTTTGCTGGCAATTTTACAATTTTTTGTATCTAAGCAATTTAGACATGCCTTCTGGTTTCTAAATATTATCTTCATTCTTCATCTCTTTTCTTGCACTGTACAGGTCTCTTTAACATGCACCTAACCTAGGGGTGCACTGTCTGTCAGGTTCTCTGATTAACACATACTGCCCTTGACAGTGCTTAGCTGTAAATAGTCAAGCTCAGCTTTTAATCATATGTTACGAATGACTTCCCATTTAATGCACAGTTGCAATAATTTTTGCCTTTTGAACACAGCTGAAATTTCTTATATGCTTTCTTGGCTCGGAAGCTAGATTTATGTAAAAAAATGGTAACTTATGATTGGTTCAGTTGATTTTAAAAATAAAAAGACATTGTCTGAAACTAGTGAGGTTTGTAAATGTAAAACAAACATTCACAGTGGAAATGTCAGGTGAAGAATTTGCTGAGTAATATAGGACTTCTGCATATGAAGAAAACGAGATTTAACAATACTAAAGTCCATATCAAATGTTTTAGAGTAATGTTGACACGTGCAATATATTTCTTACCTGACATTGTATTACTTGTGTTACAAGTTAAAGAAACGTTCCAAGAACTTTCAGGTGTGCCGAATTATGTACACTAGTCACAGATGTACAGCTCTTACTCATAATACTGTTGGTTGTGGAGCTCTTGTGAAAATCTGAAATAACCTGTCTGAAATAATTCTAAAAAGCTGAAGTTTCAGACTCAGTGGACCAGTAAGTTTATTTTTAAAAGTTATCAAATAAATTTGTTTAAATTCTTTTACTTAAACAGAGGAGGACTTAGGGTCAGGATTTTGCCAACGCCAGACTGCGCAAAAATTTGGTATCTTCAGCAGAATTTTGTCAAAAGTGTAAAATACTATTGGTATTTAGCACTGAAGTCCTTTCAAATAGCGCAGTCTTCATGCCACTTAGAGAACAATGGTTCTAAAAATGTCTTTAGCATTTCCCTTTTTACCTTTCTTTAACCATGTCAGAGAAGACTGTGGCTCCCTCATACACGTAAACAGAGGAGCCTACACAATTTCTTCCAATATGAACTGTTAATCTACAGAAAAGCTAGACTTTTTCTGTCTTCTTTTTTTTCGAAGTTTCTAATGTGCTATAATTAAAAGTATATCAGTGTGTCAGCCTGAGAATGTTTATACAGCAGAGTCAAATTGACAAAAAAGTACTCCCTTTCTCTGGCTCCAGGCAAGAGTTCTTGAACCCTTGGTAACTACTAAATAAAGGAAGAGGCAGGAACACACGTTCATTTGGGAAACCTACCTTGTTCAGTGATGAGGACTTATGCTGCCGAGACAGGGGACTGGGATGGCATGATGACTCAAGTTTAAAATTTTTTTTCCTCTCAGTCAGTCTTGCTACACTGAGAAAGGGCAACCACACAGTTACCCAACTCCACATGGAAGGCTTAGTTTCATTTTTTTGCAAAATCCCCAAAAATGTAAGTCCTTCCCACATGCATAAACAGAGGAAATAATCTAACAGTTTCCCCATTTCCTGCCCCTCTTTTCTTTTCTCTTTTCTATATTCATTATTAAAAGCAAATGGACAAATGGACTCCACATCTGGTTCAGCTCTGGTGAGAACTCTCAGGATGCAAGTGGCAACAGCTGCCAAGTGACTTAATTTCAAAACGGAAATTCTCCTATGAAAACTTTGTGTAGGAGACTGATTGATTTTTGCTGCCAAGTGAAACAGGCCAGTCTCATAGTTGTGACATTTTTGTAACTCCTTTCCTTTCCAAGCACATACTAGCAAAATGCTATCTATTATTTCAGTTAAGAGAATGTGAGGGAGGGAAAATGAAAGAGGTTTTCTCCAGCCATTTTGACCCAGATTGCTAAAATTTCATTTCATGAGCTCATTTTGTGTAAGCTGAATTGGATTTAGGAGATATGAGTCTTTGTTTTCCCTATTTTTAATGTAACAATTATATAAAACAGTAACGTCATGTGTCATCTATCCAACTAAGCATGAGCTAGTAATTTTACTGGACTGTAAAGTAGACCACTTCAGAACTCCACCAGAGGGAGCCAGTGCAATTGAAAACTTGAAATTCTAAGTTCCAAAAAAAAAACCCCAAAAAAACCCCAAAAACAAACAAACAAAAAAACCCCCAAAAAACCTCAAATCCAAAAAACACTTAAGGAAAGATCATTATCCCACAAAATAGCAGACTGAAAAGAAATAAAGACTATTATTCAGAAGCATCGTGGTTTTGTCTTTTGAAGCAAAATTCTTCACATTCAAAATAACACATAATATAGATCAATAACATAAACTAAAAACAACCGTGCTTATATTTTTTCCCTAGGAAACACATTATTTTGTATTACACTGCTCTTTAGTAACCCCTTATTTTGATTGTTTATTATCACCTTGACAATGTCTCGCTTCATATTTTGCCCCACACCAGTTCCTCAGCCTTTTTCTCATCTCTTAAAACCAGCATCTCCAAACCAGTGGTTGTAGATCACCATCTCCCCCGTATCAGCTGTGAGAAAGCTGTAAAATGTCCTGTGACTCTACCTAGCAATGCATCTGATACATTTTCTTTTAATGCTTTTTCGTTGATTTTACTAGAATTAAGAGTATTTTGGTGATTGTCAGGCAATATATTGCAGATACACAGCAGTGGTAAGATCTGACTTCCAGTAGCTGTGCTCTAAGCGCATAATTCTCAACAGTTCCTCACTTGTTGTTTCAGCTATTCAACTCACTTTAAATATTTGTCTCTTATTTCAAATTTAAAGCTATGATCGATTTCTACTTCTTTTTTTAAGTGTCAGGCTTTTACAATTGAGCAAGATAGTTAACCAGCCATCAAATCCTGAGCCATCTATGGTGAATGTGCACATTTGGTTTTCTCTGCCATTAATAACTTCGGAAATGGCAATTAATTTCTCTAATGGCTTTTTAATCTTTTATTTTATAACATCTTCCTTTTTCCATCTGCTAAATCTAGAAACGTATCCACTTCCCTTCTACTGCTCATTCACCCACCAAAAATAGTGTCAGTAGCCAAAGAAGCAAATCCCAGCACTGGCATGGCTGAACAGGACCAGTAATTTCTTCCAGCCTTCAGGTCACTGTTTTGCACTCCTATGACTTAGATAAGATGTAGGGCATCCTGTTTTTTCCTAAGGAAATAGAGTTAAACAAAAACAAAGGCGGGGTGTTGGGGAGGAGAGGAAGAATAGTGAAAAGGAAGACAAAAATCTTCTGAATGGAGAAGTCAGAAGTAGGAGTAATAGTACAATACATGGTAAAGATAAAAATCAACTTCTGAAATGAGAATTATGCCTTACTGGTTTTTACTGGTTATGAGGACCATTCAGGATTTCTCAAGGTTTCCCTGTGCACATGGATTACTGCAATCATTGGAGCAAAAGAAGTAAGTAATTAAGTAAGGAAGGAAGGAAAAGAAGAACGTGGTTTCCATGCCAATGTGGTTCTTCTATCATAAGAAAGGAGAAGGGAGGAAACTATTACCCTATGAAGCCACAGTTTTGTCTAGAAAGGGAGCTGTTCTTCTGCTCCCCGTGCACAATACAATGAAGTAGCAAAAGGTGGACACTGGGGGACCAGGAATGCACAGTGAAGCCCAAACTACAACAAATTGCTAGAGTGCTGGTAGCTTTGACTTAGTTTGGTTGTTAAATAAGTTGTCAACTTTGCCTTTTGCTGAGACCATTCTTAGCACTTTAGGGTTTTTTAACATTTTTCTTTTTTTTTTTCCCCCAAAACATTCATCAGCTTCCGAAGGTCTTCTCTTATTGAACTCCTAAAGTAAGATTGCTAACAGAAATTGTACTCTTTCTATAAGCTCCATTAACTCATATGCCATCTAGAAGATTCCAAACTGTCATTTGTTATGCTTTCTACTTTGTGTTCAATGCTTTCACAGACAAAATGTACCTGATGATGCACTACGATGTTTTGATACCTGATCACAATGCTGCTTTCTCTCTCAGCTCCAGTGTTTTCTAAACTCTGAGTTTTGTGTGTTCATTAATACATTTTTCAGTGATGCATATATTTCTGTCATGCTAGAACTTCTCAAAAACTTTACAAAAGCAGCAAAACATATAGAAACTTCCCTTTATAGTTTCACTAAACATTCTGACCGTGTTTTCAAGGTGAGATCAGTTTACACTGTGTTAACTACTAGATTAAAACCAAACTGATTTCTATTCATTCTTGGCTCTGCACCCTGATTTTTTTATACCCTCTGATTTTTCAGTACTACAGCAGTGCAATCTGTCAAAGTTAGAGAACAGCAAGCACTGTTTAAGATCTGGAACATTAGTACACTCTGAAGTGCCAGAATGTTTGGGGTTTTTTCTTGTCTTCTGCTGAGTCTTTTGTACATTTTTTATTTCGTACCTTAAGCAAGCACTGAGGTTTTGGTTTTAACAGCAACTCTTCCCTATGTTCATCTTTGGTTTCATTGTCCTATTTCCCCATTGTAATAATGTGGCCTGCACTTGTCCATGAGGCCTGTATTGAGTGAGCACTGGAATGCACAAAAGTGTGATGCTTTCCAAGTTAAATTTGTTGCATATAGACTCATTTATAGTTTTGTAAAATCAATACCTTTAAATGTCTCCCCATGCTCTTTACAGTATAAGTAATTTCTCTGCATATGCCTTTATCTCATGACATCTTTGTTGGGTTACCTAACTTCAGTTTATGATGCATTTTCCTGTATTACTTTCTGTGGGTTTGGCTATCCCATATTTTTCCTGTCTCTCCACTTCATTTAGCTTTATTAGGTTCGCAATTCCTTTTTTTTTTTTTTGAATGACAGTTGTTTACTTCTAGAATGAATATGATGTGAGAGTCAGTCCTGATTGTTATAACTTATATATACTAGAGTATATGATTTTTTCCATGTTTGTCCCTAGGATTTTCCTTCATAGGCATTATGTGACAAGTTTGTTTTGAGGCTAATCATCGACAATTTCAAGATCCTAAGAAATGCCATATTTCAAACCAAGTCAGACCAACGAAATTTTTGAGTCTACTGTAGTCTTTCATCACAGCTAGAAAGTTATGATTATTCTTTTAGTCTTTTGGTAGACGTACTGTGGTATCCAGAACTACATTACACAGGAACACTTAGATTAGTACACAATCTATTTGGATTTTGGAGTGTTCTGATATGTGTCTAAAGACTTTGCTGCATAAACACTCTTTTGAGATTACTCTGAAACAATATATCTCATACACAAAGAGAGGTTTATTCTGCACACAAACTTCAATCATCTTTGTTTTAATTACCAAGTCTTATCCTTCTATTTCTAAGCAGGACCTCTCTCCGTTGTTGCTATTGTAAAGTTGAAATTATTCATTAAAACCAGTCAGCCTCTACTTTTCCTGGCTTTCATTTTCCAATTTTTATGGCATCTCTTTAGTACATTTGTTTGGCAGTCCCTTCTGAGGACAAGTGATGAGAATGCAGATCCCCTCCAAGAAGGAGTTTGTTCTTATTGGAAGCATCCACTGGATGTAAACCATGCACAGGAATAAAAATGGCCAGATTCAACTGTTCAACTTTTTGCCTAAACAGAAAATTATATTCTGCGTGGGCATTTCTTGTCTATTTTATTTCAAAATTCTTAGGACATAAATATTCAAGCCCTGAGATTCCTCCAACAAGTTTTTAAAAGGCTCCATTTATTAGACAGTTCACATGACTCAACACGGAGGGGAAGCTGCCCAGCTGTGTGGCTGCATTTAGTACTGCATAACCTATGCTAGGCTAATAGGGGAAAGCCCCTTAAATCCCTGCTCCCACTAATCCCCCAGGCACTGACGTACAATGTCACAGTCCTCTTCACCTGGAATTTTTTTCAGCTCTTCAGCTGCTAATTTCACACGGGATGCCTGATCACTCCTTCCCTTAAGTGATGTAAATTGATTTTTCTAATAACTTCTAAAACTTCATTTTAGCTTAATCAAAATACATTAGCACAGAAGGAGATCACTGAGTCATACAGACCTTGCTACAAACCCTTTACACTGGACAGAAATTGTATAAGGCCAAAACTGTACACAAAGAAGCCCTGTAAGTTAAGATGCCATTTGATAACTCATATGTTCTTACTGAAAAGCTCATTAAATCTTGTGCTGTGAACTTCACAGAGTGAGGATACATACAGAAATTAAAAGGAAAATAAAACACAAAGAGCAGATGGAGTGTAGGATATGTGTGAATGGGCAGGAAAAAGAACATACAAAATAGCTATGAAGATTAATCAGAATCAAATATATTTGAGTTGCAGCAGCTGTTCAGGATTGTGGCATCCTAAAGACCACACCCAGTAAAGGGCTTCACTCCTTATCTAGGATTTGTGTTTTTTCACTGATTTAGAAGAATTAATTTCTGCAGCTACAGGAGACTCCATCAAAGATCACAGTGCCATGATAATATCAGCTGTGCTGAACCTCAACATGCCAATAACAATGTATGTTACTTGCCAAGGCAAATAGGTATCAGCAGGTGACTCAGGTGGATGACATGAAATTGAGGGAAGTAGCTGATTCCCCCAAGGCCAGGGCTGTCATTAGCAGGACTCTGAAAGGCTGGGGACGTGGGCCAGTATGAATTTCTTCCAGTTCAATTAAGGCAAACATAAAGTCCTGCACCTTGGATATGATAAACCAAGCAGCCAGGAGGTGACTGGGTAAACAGCAGCTTTACAGAAAAGAGCTCCCAGTGAACAACAAGGGTAGGCTTGAATGAGTGATTGCTCTTACAGCAATGAAAATTAGTGATATGCTGGGAAATATCAGCAACAGCATAGCTAGAAGATGAAGGGAAGTGATTACTGCCCCCATCCCCTTCTGGCACCTGTGAGGCTGCCTATGGAAAACTGCACACAGTCCGGGGCAGTGTGAAACAAGAAAGACACCAACAAACTAGAATGACTCTAGTGAAGGGTCACCAAAAGAACAGAGAGCTGGAGCACGTGACAAACAAGGAGACACTGAGAAAGGCTGGTTTGTTCAGCCTGAAGAAGAGGAGGTTACAGGATGATCTAACTTAAGTCTTCAGCTACCCATTGGGAGAGAATAAGTGCACAGCAAAATGATCAAGTTGCAACATGGCAAATTCCAAGGAGGGGGGAATGTGGAAATTCTTCACAGTGAGGGTGGGCAACCTGTTGTGGCAAAGAGGTAGTGGAATTTCCCATCCATGATGACATTCAAAACTCAACTGGATATTTTGCAAGAGGATCAGACCCAGCCAGCATGGGGTTAGGAGGGGTAGGTCGTGTTTGACCAATCTGATCTCCTTCTATGACCAGGTGACCCACCTGGTGGATGCCGGAAAGGCTGTGGATGTTGTCTATTTGGACTTCAGCAAGGCCTTTGACACCACCTCCCACAGCATGCTCCTGGAAAAGCTGGCAGCCCGTGGCTTGGACAGGAGCACTCTTCACTGGGTTAAGAACTGGCTGGATGGCCAGGCTCAGAGAGTGGTGGTGAACGGTGCTGCATCCACTTGGTGACCAGTCACTAGTGGTGTCCCTCAGGGGTCTGTGCTGGGGCCAGTTCCGTTCAATATTTTTATTGATGACATGGATGAGGGTATTGAGTCTTTCATTAGTAAATTTGCAGATGACACTAAGCTGGGAGCGTGTGTCGGAAGGTAGAAGAGCTCTACAGAGAGACATGGAATGGTTGGATGGATGGGCAGAGTCCAATTGGATGAAGTTCAATAAGTCCAAGTGCCGAGTCCTACATTTTGGCCCCAATAACCCCCTGCAATGCTATAAGCTGGGGACGGTGTGGCTGAACAGTGCCCAGGCAGAAAGGGAGCTGGGGGTACTGGTCGACAGCCGACTGAACATGAGCCAGCAGTGTGCCTTGGTGGCCAAAAAGGCCAAGGGCATCCTGGCCTGTATCAGGAATAGCGTGGCCAGCAGGACCAGGGAAGTCATTCTTCCCCTCTTCCAGTACTCAGCACTGGTGAGGCCGCACCTCGAGTGCTGTGTCCAGTTCTGGGCCCCTCAGTACAGGAAGGATGTTGAGATGCTTGAGCGTGTCCAGAGGAGGGCAATGAGGCTGGTGAAGGGCTTGGAACACAAGCCCTGTGAGGAACCACTGAGGGAGCTGGGGGTGTTTAGCCTGGAGAAAAGGAGACTCAGAGGTGACTTTATCACTCTCTACAACTGCCTGAAAGGTGGTTGTAGTCAGGTGGGGGTTGGTCTCTTTCTCCAGGCAGCAACTGACAGAACAAGAGGACACAGTCTCAAGCTGCACCAAGGAAAATATAGGTCAGATATTAGGAAAAAGTTTTTCATGGAGAGAGTAGTGAAGTACTGGAATTGTCTGCCCAGGGAGATGGTGGAATCACCATCCCTGGGTGTGTTTAAAAAGAGATTGGATGTGGCACTCAGTGCTATGGTTTAGTTGAGGTGGTGCTAGGACATGGGTTGGACTTGATGATCTTGGAGGTCTCTTCCAACCTGATGATTCTATAATTCTATTTTTCTATTAGCTTCAGCTAAGCAAGCTGAAGGGGAGGTAACTAGCATGCAGTTACTATGATGTGCTAGATCCCAGCCCTACTCCAGCCTATGGCTGTAAAGGGCCTCTGACAGGTGACTTTCTCCAGTCATCTTTTAGCAGCCACTAGGGACAAGCTAAACACAGAGCTGATGCAATGATGAGGAAATCGTGCAACAAGATTGTTAGAACTGGACACACGCAATAGTTGTATGTAGATCCTGAGGAGAAGACAGAGCCTCCACAGACCTTGGAGCATTGATAGTAGTTCCCAGTACCTGTTCTGCTTTGCATTTGCATGTCTCTGTGACAAATCAACAAGGAATGCATTTGCTCTGTAACCGCAAATCATTGCAGCCTCACAATAGTCCATCCACTTCAAAACAGCCCTTTTGCTGTGCTGACTCATACCTCCATGTCTCTTCTTGCTCCCCTTCTTAGGCATTTTTGGAAAAGTCATCTTGCTTGGGGTACATAAAGATGTCTGAAACTTAGCTCCCTGACCACAAGGGTTAATGAACAGAAGGAACTGAGAGATTGCAGGCAAAAAGATCTAAACTAAGTGTGTGTGGTCCCATAAAATGCAAACAGACAATGTTTGATCCACCAGAAAGTCTCCCAGCTTCAAGCAAACCATGAGCATCTTTTGAATAATATTTGAACATGCATAGCAAGTGTAGACCAGCCTGGCAACACCAGTTTGGATCCTGCTCCAGGAGGTTTAAAGCCTATGACCAGATCACAGCCCTACAGTATAACTCATTACACTACATCTAAAGTAATGAAATTGTTATGAGACTGTAGCTATTTTTCACTTATCAGGACAAAACTTAAATCTGTTGCATCCACTGAGAAGCACATATTTATATCCAAATGTTTAAATGAATAGGCCAATTCTCAGAAATGCATTGTTCACAGGTCACTTATATTTAGAAGTCTACATATAGGATGCTGTTTGCTCTTTAGCTATGATTATCTGAAAAAGCTAAGCTGGGGTTCCTTTATCCAAAGAAATACTAGCTGTAGTGAAGGCCATCAAAAGCGAACACCATTTGCTCCAAACGCTTGTTAATTATATGGGGTTAATTCTTCATCTCAGAAGTCAGAATATTAAATATAGTTTCTTGTCTAATGTCCCTGTGATACAAACTTACAACCATGTTTCTGCTGACCGGGTCAGCATCAAGCCAGATGGTCAACCCATGTCCTTCTGCCTTTTACTCTCAAGTCTCACAGCCGCTGGTTTCCATTTCCCTCGTTCCTTTTTTAGGTAGGTAAGGAGCAGGTGCTCGGGTTCCTTCACCTCAAGGACTGCTGACTCCAGCACTTCTCAGGTTCCCGTAAAAAGAAACTCTGCGTGAAGGAGATGCAAAACTACACACGCAAAGACACCCGAGCTGCCGGTGCTGCCCCGCTCCCCCCGCCTCCAGCCGGGCAGTTTCCAGGGGTCCGTGCCCGCAGGTCCGCGTGCGGCTGCGCGGCGGGGCGGGAGCGGGTGTCGCCCCTGTCCGTGCGCCCGGTGGGTGCGGAGCCTGTCCTTGTCCCCGTGAGTGCCGCCCCTGTCCGTGCCGAGTCTGTCCCCCTGCCCGGTGAGTGCCGAGCCTGTCCCCGTCCCATCCCGCTCCACTCGCCAGCTCCGGCCGG
>VZTE01004593.1:2256181-2281199 GCA_013397775.1 Eulacestoma nigropectus
GGCCCCGGCGTCACCGGGGCCTGCGGGGCGCGGGCGGCGCCCCCGCCCCGTCCTGCGCGCGCGAGCACCGCCCCGCGCGCCTCTCCCGCCCGAGCCGAATTTAAACTGCGTTACTGTCCCTCGCGCAAAGCACCAACGCCGCTGCTCCCGCGCGCCCCGCCCCTTTTCCGCCCGGCAGCCAATAGCGAGGCCGCTTCGTTGCCCTCCCCGCCAATCAGGGCGCGGTTTATTGCCGGCTGGGAAGAAGCGCTCGGTGCGCGCGCCCGCCCGCTGTGGAGCTGGTTCCTGGCGCGGAGCAGGCGAGTCCTCCACCTCCTCCCTCGCCCCCGCCCCTTCTCCCTGCGCTTTGTTGGTGCCTCTCCCGGGAGAGCGGCGGCGGCTGCGGCCGGCGGCGATGCCCGAGTTCCTGGCGGATCCGTCGGTGCTCACCAAGGAGAAGCTGAAGAGCGAGCTGATCGCTAACAATGTGAGCCTCCCGGGCGGCGAGCAGCGCAAGGACGTGTACGTGCAGCTCTACCTGCAGCACCTCACCGCCCGCAACCCGCCCGCCCTCGCGCAGCCCGACTTTTCCAGCGACGAGGAGCGGGAGCCCACACCTCTCGGCGCCCGGAGCCGCGGCGCTACCGCCGCCGGGCGGGTGAGTACCGCTGCCTCCTGCCCGCGCCGCCTCGGCTTCCCGGCAGCCTCGGGCCCGCTTTCCCGCCCGAACGGGGCCGGCCGCAGCTCGGGGAGCGGCACAACGCGCCGGGGTCCTCGCGCGGGGTCGGGAGAGTCTTCGGCTCGGCTGAGGGCAGGATCGTGCCCGGCCGGGACGGTCCTACCGCCTGGGGCAGAGGGGCAGCGGCGCTGCTGGGCGGCCGCCCCGCGTCGGGGGACGAGCTGAGACAGCGGGTCGGTGCCCAGGGGCCGCCGGCTGCGCCTCTAGGATGTGTCCCGCCTTGTGCGCCTCTTAGAGTGGCTGGCTCGCGTGGGCAGGGGCAGCGCGACCGCGCGTGGAGAGTGCGACAGCCCCCGACTGTAAATTGGGAAACCTTTACAGTGTCTTGGCGGGCGGTCTCCTAAGTAGACTATTTCGATGTTGGAGGAACGAAGCAAGAGAACTCCCCGAGGCTGCAACTTGCTCAGGAAAGGACTCCTGTCCGCTGTCTCGGTTGTACGGCAGCAACGCTGCTCGGTGTAAATGCCTCTAGATGAAAGGACGAAGCTGTGAGGGAACAGCTAGTTTGTTTCGCGTAATGAAGTAGATTGTTTAGTGTAAAGAGGGTCTGCGTAACGTAGGTGTCTTGCTCATGCCTCTGAGATGTGTTTTATAGCAAAGCGCCTCTGGTGCCTGTTCAGTTCGTCCACTGTGCTTGTTTTCTTAGACTTTATCACGTGTAAGGAAAGAGGGAGAGCTGATCCCATTTGGAATTTTTCTCTTTGGGAAAATGTGATTTCCTTCTTAATTTTTCATAAGTGGACCATAAATTTGCATGTATTGAGAAAGCAGTCTTGTAATTGATAATTCCAAGATGTCTGGTCTCAAGAAAAGGCTTGGATTATGATTGTCAGCTTCCGGAGTCGTAATGTGTCTGATAGTACAGCTATTTAATTGTATCTTAGATACTGCGTTTCAAAGGTCGTTAGTAAAGAGAGTGCTGAGGAACGGAGTCCTTTGGAGGTCTTTCACGCTTTAACCTTCAAAAGCCTAAAAGAACACTTCTTGAATTAAGATATTGGAAACTGCAACTTCAAGAGAAGGAGATCTCTAAAACCAAGTTATTTACCTCTTTTTAACATCTGTCTATTTCAGACACTTAACTGGCATTTACTGAAGTAACCTTACAGTGAAACAGACATTTCTCTGACGTAGAGTGGTCTGCTGATAGCATTCATAAGGTGCTTTTGAGTAAAACAGGATGAGCTTGAATCTGACTTGTTTCATGCTTGTCAGAGGAAGAACATCTCAGAACTGCTAGTTCCTATCCAAGATCTGATTTTCCTTTCCACAGTGCTTAGGTTTAAACAATTATGGGTGACTTTTTTGATGTTTACAGAATGGGTGGTACTCCTACACTTTTGTTAACAATGTCTGGAAGGCTCTGTGCTATTTATGCTTATCTTGTGTGTCAGTATCAGAGCACTGTACCATCAGAACTTCCAGAACTTCAGCAAATATTCTAGTGAGAGTTGCTGAGATTTGGGTCCGTTGTGCCCTGTATTGTGTCATCATCCTCCCTCAAACAACCAACCCAACCCCAAACCAAAACACCCAGAAAAATCCCAAACAATACCTGCTAAGGAAAACAAACTTCGATGATGTGTGCTTGTTGCCTCCTTTGGGCCACTTAAGTACTGAAACTGCTTGTAGCTTGAGTAACTATTGTCTCTGTTAATGTCTTTTGTCGTAAGGGTGCTTCTCTGATCAGCTCTCCTTCAAAAAGCGTAGCACACGTGTCTCCAGAGTGATTTGCCCCAAGAACAGTTAGAAGGAAGAGGAAAAGTGAGGAAAGTCTGACATCCCAGAGGACTGCGATTCTGGTGAAAAAACGAACTTGATAACATTAAGAGAGGACAGGAGGGAAAGCACTCAGACGTCTGAAAGAAACTAGAAATAAGAGGCAAAGGGGGGAAGTTGGAACTGCAAGGCTTTATGGAAAGGAGGAATAAGATAAAGGAACGGGCCTTCCCCTATCCCTCTCTGGGCCCGCTCACCCTTCCCTTTATTAAGAGCAAATAGTTATAAGCCTCTCTGAGCCTGCCGCCAGCCTGAGTTGCAGTTCTCGTGTGTGTAAAGGAGTCCGAGGGCGGAGCAGCGCGGGCGAGAATGCGGGCAGGGCTGGCGGGCGGGGCCGGGCGCCAGGGGGCGCGCCGGGGCAGGGCCCTGGGCACCGCCGGGTGTCGCGGGGCGCTCGGTCCGAGCGGCTTCCCCTGCGACACCTGCGGGCTCACTCGGCTGGCTTATGGGTCCTGAAGGGGGGCAGCCGTCGCTTTTCTTAAAATGGCTGTGAGCAACAAGTGCAGAGGAATAATCTGAATATCCATGCTGCAGTCACTGAAAGCTAAACCAGGTCTCTTAATACTGGCATTAGTGTTTTGACATGGCTGTAGTCATTAGTAATTTGAACTGTCTACACTGTCATTTTAGTGGTTTTTTTTTAAGTTCTGGGCATTTGATAATGCACTTAAAATTTAATATTGATAAAAGCTGTGCAGAGACAAAATCCCATAGTTGGAATTCTGTTGCAAATTATGTTTTTTGAATCCATCACTCTTCTGGCTTAGCTCTATCCAGCCCAAGGATATATAGCTGACTTTGGCTATATATTCCTACCAGGAGAGGAAAAGCTTTTAAAATCATGCCTGTTTGTGCCTCAGTCTGATAATATTGTTTGGAAGGAGCCAGCTTCTCCAGCTCTACTAATGTTTTTGAGCAACTTTTTTTTTTCCCTAAGCCTGTTTAGCATAGTGGTATGAGAGGACTGTGACTGGGTATGCAAGACACCGTTTTGCTGCAGGGGGAACCATCTGCATATGAATGTCCCTCATCCTGGTTAGTTATGGGCTGAATATCAGCTAACAGCAAAAGTAACTATGAAATTACATTTTTGCCTATTTAGGACCATTATTTTAAAGCACATACCAAAAATATTGTCTTGATGCTGTTGTCAAACAGGAACTGTTCAGAGCTTAGAATGTGTAGATTATTATGACTGATCTTATTGGTGTATTACATGTCCTGGAAGGATCACTTCTAAAACAGATATTGAGTGATATTTTTGACCTTTAAAGTGATTAATTGAAGAAGATCAGTCAAATCTCTCCTTCTGTTAATGAAGGTATGATGAGAACATGTGGACCTGAAGGGCCTGTTTGAAAGGTCATAGAAGAGACCTATCAGGTAAAGATGTTTGGTTTGATGCGGGGTGGGGGGGGCGGGCATTGTTTGTTTGAGTTGTTGGGGTTTTTTGTTCTAATCAAGTAGCCAGGTAAATAAAGAGCTAGCTTCAGCTCTTCGTGGTCAGAATGGTTGCGATATCTGCAGCTGAGATAACAACAGCTTCAACCCCTTCCCTACTGGAAAAGAGAAGGTAATAGTAAAACTTGTCGTTTATGAAGATTAAGTGTGTGGAAAGTGAAACCACCTGCTTGGATAGGTGAGGCAGTGTAAAGCATCTATGCACGCCCAGTGAAGGAAAAGAATCTATTTGGTATTTCCTTTGTGGCTGTATATCTTAATTCTGATGTGCTGCACAAATGTGACCCAGAAGACAGTTTAAAACCTTTGTGGCCTTTTAAAAGGCGCTCATCTGCTGGCTGAGAGAAAACTGTGGGCATTAGGGGTGAGATGACCAAAGTAATTCCCACTACAGTGAGGAGTCCTGCCATGCTGTTCTGTACCTTCAGACTTGGAGTGGGTACATTTCCTTCCCCAAGTAACTTGGAAATTAGTGTCTGGGAGGAGAAGGGGATGGAAGGGTTGAATAGTCCATAATCTTATAACTTTCGATTGTTACTGTACATAGGCTTGGAAAATCTAAGTCTGGCACTTACTAACTATGGCTACAAAGTAATGAATTCTTTAAGTTGTATGTATCAGTATCTTTGAATTGCTGCTGCACGATTTCCTTTCCATTGTTTATGTCTGTCCTGTAGCTTTTGGTAAATATTGTCTCCAGGCCTTTGAGGTTAAAAAGTTCAGTAGAACTTGATTTTTAAAAAAGGAAATTCTACTGCAGGAAATGTTTGTGTATGGTAGAAAAAAAGTACAAGGGGAGTAAAGACCTGTCTATTTCACAATATAAATCTATTAACACTTC
The DNA here is from genome assembly GCA_013397775.1 of Eulacestoma nigropectus. NCBI lineage: Eukaryota > Metazoa > Chordata > Aves > Passeriformes > Eulacestoma > Eulacestoma nigropectus. Next base: position 2,260,981 of record VZTE01004593.1, read on the forward strand.
ATATATCCAGTTCCTTGTCTTCACCTCTCCTAAGAGAAACAGTTATTTGTTACCAGAGGGAACTGTGCAAACTGGAGAATTAAACAGCATTCTGTTGATGTGATTTGGGCTTTCTTTAGCCTATCTTAACCTCATTCATAGAAATCATAAATAAGCCCTGACCCTTGCTGCTTCTAGTGATGAAGCTGCACCTGTTTGGGATTAAAATAATTGTGTATCCTGATGTAGATGCTATTTAACTTGGGATATGAAAACAGTTTTCTGCTGATGTCCCATTGTTGTTAGTTTCATTGTTTAACAGCTTCTTCAACGTGTTTCTTATGCTTGTCTTTGGGACAGTGCTAGGACTAGTGCAGGTGCTCATGAAGTTTGTCTGATTAAGCTGGTCTCTGGCTGTTCATTTCTATTCAGCAGGAATACCAAAGGTGAGGTAAGGGGTAGGTAGCTTCCAAGTCTGAATTCTGGTTGCTTGCATTTTCTGCTCTTCCTGCTAGCAAAAGAACGTGAAAGCTTTGTGCAGTCAAAAGATGATACTTGGAGAAGAGGAACTTCTCTTATGCTCTTGCTCTTCTGTGGCCCTAGTACTGAGAATGCTGTGTGGCAGCCCCCGTGCTTATAATTCACTTCAGTACTTGTTTGAAGAGTTAGTTCCTAGGTAATAGGAAACTGAGACTGACAGATACCACTACCAAATTGCTATCTCTGATGTGAACCAATCCCTCTCAAGTGAAGTATGCAGATAGTCTCCCATCTTGTTTTCTAGAAAATAGCAATGACTAGAAATATTTTTTTTTTATGCTGCCAGCTCTGGATGGAATTAGAAGATCTTCAGATAAGGATTTATTGGTTTGGGTATATTGTTGCAAAAATATTTACATAGATTCGGGTGTATTATTGCAAAAAGAATTACATTATGGGCAAAGTGGTCAGCTGCACCACCTTACTTTGGCAAATCCTGGATATTGCCACAATTTCATTTTAAGCACTTCATCTCTGCACCACAGTAAGACAAATTTTGCTGGTGGCCATAGACCAGGAAAATGCGGGTGTGGTTTTTTTGGGTTTGTTTAGTTTTAATTTACAGTGATAAACTTTTAAGCTAGCTCTTTTGATCTGTCTCATGGTGTAGTCCAGTGGATAAGTTGTCATGATGCACAGGAAGTGTAGTGGTGCATTATACTATAATAGTAGTGGTAATTAAAGCTAGTGCTGTTGCTGAAGTTAATGCTGTCATACCACAGCCAAGGTATGAGAAATTCCTCTGTCTTGCCTTATGCTTCTGCGGACTCATCTTGTGGTCCAGTGAATGGTTAAATGGCAGCTTTCTACTTGTACAAGGGAAGTAATTTGATCTTGCTCTAAGGAGAATAGATGTTTAAAAGTAAAAGTTGTGACCTTGCAGAACACAAAATCAACACATCTGACCCAATTATTGAAGAACACAGATTACTTTCAATTTTTCTCATCCCCTTACTACCCTTTTTCTTTGCTGAAACTGACTATTCTGATGATCTCTGTATGTGGCAGTAGTGCAGGAAAAAGTGAAATGGTATTTTGAAGGAAAAAAAACCACAAAGAAACCATTAAATAGGTGAGTTTACTTGTGTTAGAGTACCTTAGTACTCATTAGTTGCAGTTAGTTTTCTGATGGCTAAGATTTCTGTAAAGCATCCAGTAGAATGCTGAGTAGTTCTTCTGGTGTATATTATAGTATCTTCTGTGGTCTCTAAGTGAACAAAGGTAGAGATACATTAAATTAGGTTTCCAGTTTCTCTGAAGCGTCATTGGAATGTCAATTTCCTGCACCATGGTAGTTTTCTTCTGAAATCTAGAATAGCATCTTGATTAATCTGCTTGGTGATGTGAGCAAGCACCAAACCTGTCATTAGTCTAAATAGATCACTTTGTAACATCATGTAATCTCACAGAGAATGCCAGGACGAGTAGGAATAGGGGTTCTGCAGACTTGGTTGAAAGTATGTAGGTGCTAAAGAACTTGTTCCATGTCATTAGAGGAAGAAATGTCAACCTACCAGGCAGAAAAAATACAAATGCAAAGAAATGCCAATGTAACATAATATTTGTAGTTTTGTGTAGTGATGGTGAAACAGCTAGAAGCTTACTTCTCCGATCACAGGAAAGCAATCCCCTCCCACTGTATACTTGAACTTCAAATTAAAACACAAGACCAGAATAAGGAGTGATTTTTTTTTTTTTTTTAACTCTAGAGGAGGCTTGTAATGGGTATTTCCTTCTTAAGCAGAAAGCTTGTGTATATTTGCTTAGTAGGTGTAAATGTTTGTACTGTTTCACATAAGCTTTAGTAGTGATCATAGGGGAGAATAGAATTAATTTCTTCTGGGTTTATATGTTTAGTACTCTTATGTCTTCCTGTTCCCTTAGAAGAAAAAGATGTGTTCAGTATTAACTAGAAACACTCTGTCTCTCATTTCTCCCTCCTGCTCTCAGAAAGCTACAAAGAAAACTGACAAACCCAGACCAGAGGAGAAGGATGACCTAGATATAACAGAGATGAGTAATGAAGACCTTCAAGAGCAACTTCTGAAGTATGGAGTAAATCCTGGCCCAATTGTAGGTAGGTCAACTGAACTAGCAGATCTTAATCTATTTTATTTCTCACTAAACCTTACTTGTGAGTTCTCTACGTTGCCCTGATACAGTTACTTTTTAATACCAGTACTGTTGCAATCGTACTTCCCATAGGATATTTTCATTGAACTGTTTACATTGAGAAGACTTGAAGCATTGCAGGTGGGCAAGTCTGCAGTTTGCTTCTCATGTGTTCTAGGCCAGCTGGAGATGTTCCATCTTCTGTTCTGAGCTGTGTAACTATTAGTTAAAGTTCAGTGCTGGGATAATTAGGTCTTCTGATACAGAGATTTAGATCTGGGCCCACTTAAATAGGAAATACATCTTGCATAATAACTTAATAGTATTGAGAGCAGAATGAGAACAGGGAACTTCCCTTTCCATAGAGCATTTCCTACTCACTGCATTGTGCAGTAATGTTTTCTTTTGCTAATGTTTTTTTTCTAGCCTAGCATTCTGTCCTGCATGCTGGCCTATGTCAGGAGTAGTCCTGACCCTAGCCTAATCTCCTGCCTTGGGCACTCATCTATGATGTGGGATCGAAGTGCCTTGCCTTTCAGATTGTGCAGTAGCCTAATGGCAAGGGAATTTGATTTCACAACTCTTCAGAAAAAGATTGTTGTCTGTAGTATGCAGAGCCTTCTGTGGAATGTTCTTGAAATTCGAGGTGGATGGAAATGTCTGTGACTGAGCCTGCAGTCCTGTGTGTATTCAAAGTCTTATCTGTAATATTTTCAGTTAGCTGATTCTGCGTGCCTTGTCATTCATCCTGTACCTCTTGGATAGCACTCAAGTATGAAAAACTCAAGAACCTATGTAGTCCACTGGAAAGACATTCGAATTTAGTCTAATTTGAAGTCTTTAATTCTTAAAGGGTATGGACTCTGTTTCTTGAGAGGCTGCCATTTCTTTTTAATGGTGGTTTCCTCTTATCAGAAAACTTCAAAGGTTGAAATTTTTTTTTCTGCAGCTAACAGCTCAGGCACCAGTCACCTCTATGGATTTTTGCTAGCAAAGTCCAGATGTGGAAGTATGCTAGACTTGATACCTTTTAAACAGCTGTCCTCTTAGATCATGAGCAAGCCAACCTGATGGCTAGATGGCAGCAAGCAGAAAGTTCTGTTGTTGCTGCTTGCTTGCACCACCTCTGATGCTTATTGGACTGAATTTGCCAACAAGGCAGGGGCATTAATTCCAGTGTTAGGGAATTAAGAGAGTAATAGTGCAATCTACATGGAAATTGTTGCCTTTGCAATATCAAACTCACTAAATTTTTTTGTGAGGGCATAATGACTTACATATTGCAGCATATGAAACAAAACATCTAAGAAGCAGGTTAATTCCCTTTCAATAGATTTTCTTTTCATAACTTTCAGTGTACAAAGAGGTCTAAGTTTATCTAAGAATTCTCTTAAACTGAAAAGTTAGAAGCCTTAGAGGCAGAATTGTGTACCTGGGGGGGGTGTGTGTAGCTATATAGATAGATAGATAGATATAGCCACTCTGGGCCATACAAACTGATAAAAATAAAACATTATGTTCAGAAATTCCGAAAGAATATGAAACAGCCAAGTTCTATCAGCCAAGTCAGAAAAGATTAAAACTGTATCTTTGGCATGTATCCTTCCTTGTTATAGCTACTACTAGGAAACTTTATGAGAAAAAGCTTTTGAAACTGATGGAACAAGGTCCTGAACCGAAGGCACCTGTGCCTCTCCCAGCGATTTCAACTACTGAGAACACCAGGCAGAATGGAAACAATGATTCTGACCAGTACAGTGACAATGAAGAAGGTAGGACTTGAGTGGAACTTGCATGGTAACGATTCAGATCATACATCAATATTACTTGCAGTCGAAATAACCTAAAGAGAGTATGATCTTGCTGTTGGGTGAGGCTGTAAGATACTGCTGTGGGCCATATGAGTCGTGTACTTGATCATGCAGTACTAGCACAGTGATTCAGGTGCCAGTTCTGGGAAAGGAAACCTTTTGCTACTGAACTGGTCCCTTTTATCCATTTTTCCCAGACAGGAGCCTGTAAATCCAATAGACAGGAGAACTGCATATCGGGTGTTTCCATGTTCTTCGTACCTCATACTTAAGTACCAGTCCAATTTGTTTTATGGTGCTCACAGCAGTTATTTACTATGGGATAGTGAATGAATGTTTGTTAATTAAACTTTTGTACTTTTTTGTTTAATGTCTAGTACTTACGATTCAATCCCTTTTATGCTGTGTTCCTTATGGACTTAGTTGGGGGTGGGTTGATTGGTTGGTCTTGGGTTTTGTTTTTAATACCAAGTTGGTATCAAGGAAGTGTAGTGCTAGGGGAAGTGGAACCTAAAACACACCATTGTGCAATTTACAAAAAATAAAAACAGCACAAGTTTTAAAGAATTACTTGAATGGAATGTTAGAAGATGCTTATTTAGTGTGGTTTGGTTTTGGTAGTGGGGTTTATTTTTTTTTTTTACAGGAATTTCCATGGACATAGGACAGAAAGGGTTGAAATACATCTAGTAATTGGATTGATCTCCCTTGCAGATTTGTTTTTCAATTTTTATCTCTTGCACTTTTGAGAGGGAAAGGATGTTAGAGCTTGATTTATTGGTTTTTGGGACAGCCAAGACCTCAGTCACAACTGACAGCTAACTTCTTAAAATTACATATGCTTCATATAATTACTGAACTGTTCACTGGTTGCAGATCCGAAGACTGAGCTGAGGCTTGAGAAGAGAGAACCTCTGAAAGCCAGGATGAAGACGCCAGTAGCACTCAAACAAAAGAGAGTTGTTGAACACAACCAGGTATGTTTATTGTAGTGGTATGTGGAACAGCTACTAACTGCAGGTGATGTGCTCACTAAACACCTTACTACTTTTAACATCGCATTTGACTAAGTGAGCTATGCCATTTTTTAAAAGTTCTTTTAGAAAGCCTTTTCTAATACGGCATGAAAATCTTGTGAATTAATGGTAGCGGCTGTTTTTAGCCTGTCTGATAATTTTCAAAGTTATGGTCTGCTAAAATCTGTTTGTCTGACTTGCCAGCTGCTGTAGCACCTCCTAGAGAAGAATAGTAAGTAATCTTAACATGTTTAGTTTTGGAAACTTGACAGATTTTTGAGTCGCATGGGCTGATGGCTTTCTATTGGATGTTTGTAATCAACATGCTTTAATAAAAGCAGTGGCTTCTTTAAAAAAATTGTTTGGAAAAAGGGGTGTGTGAGTTTTTTGGCTTTTTTTAAGAAGTGTTTTTAAATACATATATATCTGTCTGGTTAGATATCTATAGATATATGTATGCATTTGAAATACATCTGTTTAATGACTCATTTAAATGTAATATGTGATGTATTTGGGTATATGCCTATGTATAGGTGTTTGTATGTGTGTACACACATACCCTAGCTATCTATATAATATTTTTTTCTTCAACTATGTATGTAGCAGCTATACTAGAGTAGACATGAATTTGTTGAAAAGCTTCTCCTATGAAGAAAAAGAATAAATAACAAATTTACATCTCCCTGCATGTACCACCTGTCCTTTACTTATAAATACTAGTTCTGCTGTCTTGATGCAAGAGGGATTTTACAGAAGCACCTCCGATTTTCAAACTGCTGAATACAGGGTTTGGTAGTTGATGGCTGATCTGTCCTTGTGATGTGAAAGTGTCACTAAATACCCTGTTCCCCAGCTTAGGATACTTAGAGTCTTGTTCAGGATAGTATTGTTCATCTGACCAGTAAGTAGTGGAGTTATGCTACAGTAAAGGACTTGTATAGAAACATTCAGTGACTCAGAATCTGACTTGTTAATTGCTTGGTGTATTTTAGCAGATTGCAGTGACTTTTCTCAATACTTTGTTAAATGCCAGATGCTTGCTATTTAGTGAGTGTGTGTGTGTATATGTATAAACATGCTTTAGCTATGGATGTCTCTTAAAGCAGGTAAAATGCTGCTATATGACCTGGAGTAATACAACACAGTTATGAAGATCCATAACTAGTTCTGCTTATTTGAAGTTGGAGTTTTAGGATACAAGCTGAACAGATTTGACTTCAAAAAATTGAAGCACACACATAGTTCAATGCACCAAACGTTCTTTAATTTGTTCAGGCAACTTCTGCTCATGATGGTCTTTATAATGAGCATCTGGCTCTTTAAGTCCTTGTATTTTAAGAATTACCTTTTTCAGAATTGTTATTCTGCCAGAAATCCCTGCCAGATTCAGTGTAATATAGATATTTAATTCTGCTGTCAACAAACAAAATTTATAGTCTTCAGGAGCCCACTTACAGAATAAAAGAGATTTAGTGAGGTATTTTTGTGGCATTTTAAGTGATGATTTGTTTACTCAATTTTTTGTCATCCAGTTTCACTATATTAGTATCAGGTCATTATGTTTTATCTTGCAATCTTGCATATGCAATATTTTGCAACGTGCATATTCTAATTACCAGGAGTTAATCAAAGGAATATCAAAGGAATAATCAGAAAATTATCTAATTTCAAAATTGCCAAATTCTTCAGAAGCTCTCTTTAGTTTGTTAAACCTTTTACCTTTGGACTTCTGATAGGTTTTTGTTTTGTTTTTTTTTTAAATACAGCAAACAGACAAAACCATCTGAAAAACCTGCAACAAACAGCCCCACCCCCCCGTAAAATTTTGCAGCTGCCTGAAGCCAAGAACAACTTAATGCTTTTGGCTAGCAAATGTGTGTAGTCATATATTTTGCTGAGAACAAATGCAGAAGGCGGAGAAGATTATTTTTTTTTTCCTTCCCTTCTTCCTTTGGAATAGGATTGTAGGTTTTTAGCTAATGTGTCAAGGGACTATGCTTATTCTGCAGAACTACTTCAACTGTTGTGTACTGTGTGGCATTGGCTCAAAGATTATGAGGGTCTGAAGAATGGTGAGGCTGAGCTGGTGGGCAGTGTGGTATGAGCAGGCTTGCTAATTACTTCTAGGTCCTGTGCAACACTAGTTTTAGACCAGACATATATAGCTGACAAGATTGTCTGTCATTTGGCATGGCTGGATGTAGCTGTTCTCTTAAGAAGAGAGTGCAAATAGGTATTTATTAAGCAGACTGCTGCAAAAGAAATTGGGTGGGGAGGTTGAGCAGGCGTATGGGTCTTATCAGTCAGTTAGCAGTGGAGAGCTGGATGAACTTGAGCTCAGCTGTTTGTGTTTAATTACCTCCTCAGAGTGAAAAGCTGGCACAAAACCGTAATTTGAATACCCCCTTCTAATCCCGTAGGTGAATCTAGAGTTGGAGTTCAAAACTGAGCCTGACACCTCATAGTAAATGGCATTGGACAGAAAGAGGCAGGCTAAACAATGTAAATGTTAAGGAGCAGTGTAGAACTACTCTCCTGTGACTTTGTACAGTGACATTCTGCATGTGTTCTGTTCCCCTACTCCTCCCTGTATTTTTTTTACTACCTGTATAGTAGCTTGGTAAGTGATAGGTGAGGTAAAGTCACAATCTATGGCTCCACTGCTCATGAGTTATTTGACAATTGAAAGCACATGGTGAAGACTGCTTGTGTACCACAGCATTGTAGTTTCTCTGGTTACGTACAGGATGTTGGTGTACCTAACACGAGTGTTACATTTTGATAGGGTTAGAGGCCTGCTCTGTTGACAGTGAGGATAACTATAACTGTAGACAACAATTTTTATTTCTTCTTTTTTATTTTGTCTGTTGACTGTGTTCTCCTGAAGTCTGGATGGGTTTTATGCAGTAGATTCTGGTTTTTCCTAGACTTTTCATGCAAGAAAAAAATTGAAACTTGGTACTTAAAACATATGATTAAAGCGTCTGAAGAAGAGAGGCAGTTATTAGTGAAGTACTTCTAACTTTTCATTAGAAGATAAGTAATTCCTAGTCAAATAGTCTGGCAGAGGGAGCTCTTTGTTAATAGTATGAGTGCCTTCCTGCTTTCCTGAGTGGATTGTGTTTGAGCAGAAAACACTCTGAAATTAGTATTTTTTCTCTAAGCTTCTAAAGAACACCTTTCAAATAAAAAGTGTATGGAACTGAGATGGGGAACTGTGATTGTAGGTTGCAGGAAGGAAGAGAATGCAGTCTCTGGTAAATATTTAGGGAGGGTTTAGGAGATGTTTCATGAAAAGTCTGTTTAAATTGTAAAGAATTTTGGAGAATAAGGCTGAGATCTACAATTCTAAACAAAATATCTGAACCTCTTTGGACCTGAGGTCTGTGCATTTGTTTTATAAAGTACTTCAGTGACTTTGGAATGAAGTGAAACACTTGTGCTCCCTCTGCTGGGTATGTAGTAGCTGTAATATAGAATTTATCATAGAACCATAAAGCTGCTCAGCTTCTAGTTTCACTGTACCCTCTCAATTAATAAATACTTTTCATCCTGTTCTCTTAACACATTGTTTTGGGGCTAATACTGGTCTAGTGAAGTCATTTCCACTATTGAACCTGTAACTGACAGTTACAGTGTATAACTTTATCCAACAATGAGTGTAACTTCCAAAAACTTGGTAATACATCACTCTATGAGGTGTTAATGTGCAAAGATAAAAGTATTAACAAAGTAATAATTTTTATTTTTAAACTTAACCTAATAAAAAAGAAAATATTGTATGTCATCTAGAAGAAGCAGATCCACATCTCCCTTTCCATCCTGGAATTAGTTTTGAGGGGGATATTTGCTTTGAGCTTGAAACTTGCAGTAAAGCATAGGGAATGATCCGTGTTTGTTAATGGCTATAAAAGTTTGGTGCTTCATGCTGTTACTTAGACTTGTGAGAGATCTGTGTTAGGCTTGATTGTTTAAACCTGCTGTTATGTGAAAATTGTTTGTTTCATCCCTGTATGTGGAACTGTTTAAGATCATGGAGTGTCTCCCCCAACCTCTGTGGCTGGAGATCAGTTCCTGTTGAAATGTAGGCTGTGCATAAACTGTTCCCAACTCTGCTTGAGAGAATAGAACCCTATCTGTGTAGAGAAGGTGATGCTTTCTGCTTATGCTCATAGATTTATTTGTATGTGTGTGTAGGCAGGAAATATAATGGGCCTGTAAGCTTCATGTCTGCTGTCCATGACTTGATGTAACTCCTTGTGGTGTTAGCTCATTCAAGGGCAGTGAGCAAATTAGCAGTTTTTACTGTTGGGCATTATCTATTCAGTTCTGTAGTTGAACAACAATGTGCTCAAATGTAAGCATTATGGTCAACGCTACTAATCTAGCTAGCTATTCATTATTGAATGTTTTAGGATCCACATTTTTTTGATTGTAGACATGTTGCTTGTGGAGTATGCATGCTATTTTGGCTTTTGGTTGTGGATATCCGATGTTTGGAGCTGGTTTTCATGTATATGATCATGTGTTTGATGCTTGAATAGACCTATTCTCAAGATGAAGTTACTGAGACTGTCTGGACAAGTGGACCTTCAAAAAGTGGACCTCTGCAGGCATTTTCTAGGGAGACTACAAGAGTGTCAAGAAGAACACCAAGAAAAAGGGTGATGAGAGGCTTTCATAATAGACAAGCTTTTTTTTTTTCTCTCACTCTTAGGGTCCTAGTGGCTCTTTTATTCAATTGTTTTCTTTTGTTTGTTTTAAACAAACAGGTGGAAGCTACAGCACAGTTGCCTATAGATGATGCTGTAATATCAGAAAATACTCCCATAAATGAAACTATATTGGCTGCAAGCAACGAGATCCTAGTAAATATGCTTAGTAAATATGTTTAATCAATTGTGGTATTCTTCTGTAACATGTCTTTACTGACAGAATCATTCTGTTTTGGACAAATAGAAGACTTTTAAGGAAAGTAAGACTATTCAGTAGTCTTTGAAACCACATACTCTATCTATTTTAGTATATAATGCTGTTCACTTTGACATGGGACTAGGTTGATATCTAGGTCCCATCTAATGTCTTTTTGGGGGGGAGGGCTGAAAAGAATCACTTTCTTAATTTAAGTACATGCAGAATATTTGCTTTTAAGTTTGGCTTTTCTTGTGAACTAAATAGCTTTTGTTTCTAAATGGCTTAAAAGAAACTATTTGGAATGATAAGCAGTGTATTTCCTGTGCTGATCTTGGAGTATGTGTTATATAACCTTCTTGAGTTAACTTCTAACATGCCTATATTCAATGCACATAAAGGTTTTGTTGTTTGGTTCTGCCACCTTGCCCCTTTTCATTTTGTATTTTGGCTGTTTCTGAGTTTGAACAATTTTGAATCTCGGCAGGTTGGCAATAGGGTGCCTGGAAATTTCAAGCATGCAGCTCCTACACTGTCAGTCAGTGAACTCTCAGACATGCCCAGAAGAACACCAAAGAAACCACTGATGACAGCTGAAGTAAATAAATTAAAACTTAGATTGCTCTTGCTTACTCTCTGTGAACAAAATTCTTGTGTGTATGTGCTTATTTCTTAGTACAGAGGGGGTGGAGGATGTCATTGCCCAGGTGACACCAGTCAAAATAAACTAGCACTGTCACATGACAGAAAAGAGAATAGAAACTTATTTTTATCTTCCCCTTTCAGATTTGGGGGGGTGTGTGTGAAAATCTGTTTTTTTCTTTTTTCCTAAGACAACTGTGTTTTGATGTGTTATTTCTCTTTCTGCTGCCATTTTTCTGAACAAAGTGTAGATTTTTCTTTTCTTTTAAATTCTTTGAATAGCTCAAAATAGAGTAGACTTGGGTTATCCCCTTTGAACTTGTAAATCAGCCTATTCTGAAAAACACAATGTGCTTTAATTTAGAGAATCAAGTAGTAGGATTACTATAGACCAAATGCCTGAATTAAAAAAGCATCTGTAGATTCCTGTCAGTTATCAAGAAAGAAAATAATTCTTTTACTGTTAACCTATTCAAGCTGGCAAAAATTGTATCTCTTGGAGAACTGTCTAAAGCACCTGCAAGTATATGTAATTGTATTAATGTAATACTGTAATGTTGCGTAATTTTACATTGCAGGATACTGTTTGTCTGTTCATGTAGCTGTAGATAAAGCTGCTATTAACACTTCATTTACAATATGACTGCAGTGTAGACTTAGTTGTCAAGTAGAAAGTTGTGGGTAAACTTGATGATCTATTCCAAACTGCTGATGGATTTTACAGTCAGTATTTTACTGTACCGTGGCATTGTTTATTACAGCAAGAAGAGACAGATTGCCCACATCAGTGCTTTTTAAATTATGTTGGCCACAACCAGTCCTGTGATCTGCTCAACACAGCCATGATAGAGGTGATGGTTTTTTTGTTCATCTACATCATCGGCTGGCAGGCGTATAGGATTTATACAACGTATTCTTTATCTTAAAGGAAACTGAGGAGATCACTGAATGCTTTAAGACACCAAAAGTGACCGGATGGCTGCCAGTAATTAAGGTTAAACAAACTCCTAAAACCCAAGAAGTAACCTTCTTGACTGTCACTGGGTGACTCATTCATTCTTACAAATTGCACATGGTTGTGGTCACTGAGATAGCTATGCAGAAGCTTTTTGTTTTGCTATCTGTTCAGCCTCTAACTGTGTTTGGTTTCCTAGGTGCTGGAGAGAACTACAGAAGAAAGAAGAGTAGAAAGGGATATTCTTAAAGAAATGTTCCCTTATGAAGTATCAACACCTACAGGAATTAGGTATTTCTAAGGTTTATGGGGGCTTTTTTCTCAGTCCTTGTAAACCTATTTAAGCTGAGAAATATCTTTTCGTTATATTGATAGATTTCTGAGGAACAGTTTTGCACTCTGGCTCAATGACATTTGTGACAGCCACCTATTCTTCCATTCTATGTACATAGATTTGTTACCAAAACAGCCCCCTCTTTATTTAAATTAGAGGAGGGAGAACAGGGTAGTACTGTAGTAGGAATTATTACTGGAATTTCTGGATGCTGGAAGTTAAATGGAAAGGACTTTTCTGTAGTAATGACTTGCAATATTTAAGTTTTTGGCTAGACGCAATTGCTTAGGCCTGTTGTTAAATTAAGGAAAGATCTCCCAGCATATATTTGAGTTTTCTTTTGCAAAGCCACAAAGAACTTTCAGATACCCTATTTTTTCCCGTAAGTGGCAGTCCTGTTGATTACTCTTAGCATGAATAAAGATGGCATCTAGGAAAGACTATTACTTGTGGGTTTGGGGTTTTTTTTTGTTTGGGGTTTATTTTGCATCTTTATATTTAAACAAAAATTTAAGCAACCCTCTGGTTAATTAAAGAGGGTTAAAAATTAAAAAAGGCAATTAAAAATTAATTAAGGCAATTAAAAAAACTGCTTTGTTTAGAGGATATGAGAAGTTTCTCCATGTTAAGATGTGAAATCATCTCCTGTGTTTCCAACATGTTAATTATAGCTTCAATTTAAACTGCAATGGCATGAAGTCTTAACCATAAGGAGAATATATAGCACCAGTTACTACTACTGTAGTGTATCTGCTGACCACTTAAGTTTGCTCTCTCTTGTTTTGAGGTCTAGTTGAATCCATACCACTTTTTTTTTTTTCTTTTAAATAAAAATCATATGTATGTACTCCTTGTATATAAGAATTTGGAAGTGTACATGGGGTTTTTTAATCCTTACTGCTTTGTCTTCTAGCTCTGTGTATTGGCTTAGCCATCACTAGATATTTTATTGGCCAGAGATAATCTTACGTTTAGAAATCCCAGCAGGGCTGCATAGAGATCATTAAAAAAGCAAATAGAGGGAGATGCTTTCTACTTTTTGATTGCCCTTTATGTTCCTTTTTATGTGGATAGGGTGAAGTAGCATTTGAGATTTTTTTTTAAGAGTGTTTGCTTGAACACTGAATTATTAACTTTAACGTGTCTTGAAGCTTGACAGATAATGATAAAATAGCATTTCAGGTACTGTATTCACCAGAAATAATTCTTAGTTCTTTAATTATATCAAAACTTCCCTATGTACTTTAGATTGCTTTTTTAAACATGCAATATTTCAATTTTCTTTTTTTTAATTAACAGTGCTAGCTGCCGTAGACCAATCAAAGGAGCTGCAAGCCGGCCTCTAGAGCACAGTGACTTCATAATGGAGGAAAGTTACTCTAAGTATGCGCAAAAATATGGTACCTCGGCTGACATCAAGTCGGAGAAACCACCAATAAAAAAAGAACGCTCCGTTCCCCTGTGGATAAAAGTTCTTCTCTTTGTTGTTGTTTCAGTCTTCATGTTTTCGGTTTATCAGTCAATGGAAACTAATCAAGGAAATCCTTTCTCTAAATACCTGAATATGGTCACTCAGGGCAGTGCCAAATGAATATCTTTCTGAAAGGCACACCCAATTTGATCTCCTGTTTTTTAATTGTAGAGAACTCTTCTGCCCTCTCATCGGCTCAAGGACTTCTTATAAATAATGTGATTGGAACCTGATAAATTGGATAAATGAAGAAATATTAAATGGACATTGGTAACTTTCTGGACTTTGGACTAGTAGGAGATCACTGCCATAGGAGTAACATTTTTTTAAATCTTTGAACTTTTTGTAGGCTTTATTTTTTTAATGTGGACATCCTTTAAATTCACTTTTGAGAAAATGTATATTTGTTTTTGCAAGAACTTGGAAGCTGAGAAGGGCAAAAATGTAGTAAAATGTGAAGCTGTGTTTTTAAAGCTTTTCCTTTGTACAGAAAAGAAGTTGTACTTCTGTCTCTAGATTATAGTGGAGAAGGATTTTAACACAGGGTAAAGGGAAATGCATTTCTGTATGCATTTTTTTGGTAACAATATAACTGACTTCGATCTCTTAGGATGTAGACAGAGTACAACAGCAACCTTTTCTGTAGATTACTGTAACTTTTTAGTAAATGTAACTGTAAACCTGTTTGCATTTCTGTAAAAGTCCTAGTATCATATTAGTAACTCTGTTTAAATGTAACTTCATATAAGTGTATCCCTTCATTTTAGTGCTTACAGTGTTGTAGGAGCTGAATACAAATCTAATTGGCAAGAGATGTCTTAGAGGAACTTATTTATTAGTAGTATGTGTGGGAAATAAAAACTACATCATAATAATTTGCTACTAAAATACTTTTTTGGGTCAAGATTGTTATCTGAAGCAGTCTAAATTCCAACCTTAGCAGTGATCTTTTTTCTTTTTTAAAAAAACGAGGTCTTTCCAACACAGCTTTATGTGATTACCTTTAAATATTCATGTAGAGAAGTATTCTCAAAGTGAAAATTCCATATGAAGTTTTATTCTTGTATGAAGAGGGCATTGCTGCATTTTCTGCTACAGTTTCATCTTTTAAGGTGAGATTTACTACTTTCATGCCATTCATTGACTATTCTTCTCAGTGGAAGCATGCTGAAACACTCTCTATTGTGTAACTTGGTTGAGCAGGCAGCTGACTTCACTACTACCAATGAAGAGTGATAAGCAACAATTTTTTTAAAGTGAATGTATACATTTTTGGTGTGCTTAAATCTGCAGCATACAGATGTTCAGTCTTATTGCTTGGTACAAAATTGCAATAAATCATACTACTTATTCTTAAAGTGCTACTTATAAAAAGCTGAGAACATTAGTTAATAGTCACTATCTTTTTACTGTAGGTACAATTATTGTGTAGACTATAGCTACAGGGAAGCTTTACTTTCTGTGAACTTTGGGACAAACATGGTAATTTGTAGCAAAGCAATAGTTTTGGGGTTTTTTTCCTGTTTAATGTTTTTCTTTTCCTTCTAAAATGCTTTTTTGAGTAATCCAAATAGCTAAACCTGTGTCTATCCTATAGAGAATTGTAACATAAGACATTCACTTTTAGTGTCAAAAATGGAGAAAAATAAAAATGATTTTAATGTGTGTGGATTTTCCTTATCAAAATAAATGCATTGCTGAAAGGCAGCAAAAGCAAGACAAGTGATGTATCAGTGGTGTCATTTTGTGCTCCTGCAGTCTTCCATACTGAAAAAAAAAAAATTAAAAATCTGATAATAAACTCAGTTCATGGCACTTGGTGGGAGGAATAGTCATCATATTTGCAGTATCAGACTTTTGTGCCATAATCCTTTAGCCTCTGTTAGGCCTTTAATTTGGATGGGGAGAGAAGATAGTTTTCATTTGTTTTTCAATGCTTAAGGAACTTCCTTTTCACTTTAAATGATTTCTCACATCAATTTGCTGTGTGTTTTAATGTAAAAGATATCTTTCTTTCCTAGTTACATGAAGTACTTTCAGTTGACCTCCTCCAGGGATACTATTAGCATCATTAAAGAAAAAAAACAAGCCACAATCAAAACAAACTGCAAACTGAATTTCGTTGAAATTAAACGTCATCGTTCTTTCATTTTTGCACTGTTTTGGAGAATGCTCTCAACTTCAGCATTACTTCACAGATGGTAAAGAGTTTTCTAGATAAGTCCTCAAAGTAACCCACATCTAGTTCAGTTGTAGTTGGAAGGCAGTGCATCTTCAAGAAAGGAACAGGCGTTTTTATATTTGAGACATTTAATGGTGTGAGGTAGCCCTGAGACTAGGATCTTTCTCCTGGCCCCAGAGATGAATTTTTCATGGTATTGTAAGAGTAACATGTAGTTGTGCTATTAGCTGACTAATTGTATGTGCTTAAAGCCCTCTAAATACTGCTGTATAAGTTATGCTGAAGTATACAGTTATACTGTAGTCTCTGTAGCAAAGTGCTGAAGCAACAGGAGCTGATGTTCCTTTCTTTCTTCCTTTTACACATTCTCACTTTTGTTCCATTAGCTCATCTTGTCTTTTAGACAGAGCCAACTTAAACTTTCAGAACCAATGACAAAATAGAGCAATTTTATGGACTAGTATCCAAAATCCAGTTGTAAAAATGAGTGGAGTTTTGATGTAGTAAGTACTGTTTAAGTCTCTTAGGGTAATGGCTGCACTAAGCCTGGAAAAAGCCTGGGAAGTTAATGGGCCTGAGAATGTTATTTTGGGTTTGGTGGGTTTTGTTCTCATGATTGGTCATACTGCTCAGAATGCTGTGCTAAAAACCTGGCAGGTCTTGATTTCCTGTCTGAATTGGAGCTAACACACAGCTTGTATTTTTCCCTTTAAATTCTGTGCTGATCTTTCAACATGGATCCAGTCTCAGGAGCCTGGTATCACTCAGGCTGTGGATCACTAGAGGATTTCACTTGCATTCTTGAGATTAATCTTGTGGCGTCTGATCCACGGTGAGAGTGTGAGAGCTTCAGTAGTGTCTAAGGCAAGAAATTTTCTAGGAGGATCTTAAATTTAAATTCTGTGTGTTTTAAGACCTTGATTTGTATTTGCATAGGAAATTGTGTGAAGGAACTTATTCTCCACATTTACTTGCTAACAGCATGCTCAGCACTGCCCTACAGGATGATTTCAGATCCCTCCTAAGCTTGGTCTGTGTTTTGTTTTGTTTCCTGTGGCATAACTTGCAAAACTCTTCATGGTATAAAAATTCCTGCTGATTACCTTCTCTGCTAGTTTTGTGGACAAGATACCTTTTAAAAATATATTAACTAGTTTGTGCAGAGTCTAAGCAGAAAAGCTGAGTACAAAAACAATACCTTTAAATAACAGAGTTCCAAAAGAAGACTGTTCGGCAGTAAAATTTATATAATTGCAAATGAAGCTCGAAAAATTGTGTGGTGTGTCTTGTGTGTGGGTATATTTGGCTTGCTTTGATATGGCTTAAGTAACATACTGGATGGAATAGATAAACGGGTGGGTTGTGATGTATAATTTTAAATTTTGTATTTGCAAAGGTAGGTGTTTCATCATACCCTTTGTTGTCTGTTAATATGGCTTTTATTGTGTGTTTGGTAAGTCTATCTATCTTTGTCTACAACTGTCCTTTGACTTGCTTTTCTTTTTCCTGAGGGAGTATACCAGGCTGCTTTGCTCCAGTGCAACAAGTTACTACAATGGATATGTACATGCATGTGTTCAGATAGCTCAGGGTCTCCAAGACAGTTGAACTTGTAAGACAGTCCTAAGGTGGCACAGACACCTGTAAGTACTAAGTATATGCTGATATAAAAAAAAATCCCGCAGGTTTTCTGTTCCACCTCACTTTGAAGTTCTTTGTTAGCACTGGTAGTCTGTGATTAAGACACGGTAACTGCACTCTTATTTATTTGTTCTTTAGGGGAAAAAATGGTGATGGTTAACAGAGATAAAACATGTAATGTGCAAGGAGAATTAAAACAAAAAAAAAAAAAATATTATTAGGTGAGGACAGCCATGGCAGCAATTAATAAGAATAGAGGTTTCACTGCTTCCTGTGTTGAGAACATGTGACTGCTGTTGTTCAACCTTGGGAGCTTGGATCCCTGTGAAGGAAATGCTGCAAGTTAAGGCTTCCCTTGGGCTGTAAAACCTGATGCATTACTGACTCTAGAACCATGGTCTAGTAGTTCTGGTGTTGAAACAAGGAAAGCGTATATAAAATACAAGTTTACAACCTAAGCAGATGCTGCTCTGCTAACCTGGTTATCAAAGGTGTGGATGGTTGTTTCACTGCCTCATTGTATATTTTTGAAAACAAGGTCACCTGGGAAACAAGCTTGTAAGAGCTTTCATTTTGCTTGCAGGCTTCACCAAAATGTTAGAACTGTGAAGAGTTATTGTAAGACAGGAACTAGCCTGCATTTTCTTGATTGTATGCAGTTTGAGGTGAAATTCGGGTAAGAAATTGAATGGGTGTGTGGTGAGTGTTACCACAGATGGATAGATGAAATTAAGAACACTTTGGAGTTGCCAAACAGAAATTTTCCTAACCTCATAAAACTTGAAGAGCTACTGATGAAAAAGATGGATTTAATTTACAGTACTGTTGCTGTCCTGGAGACCATTGATAGTGGGGATAATTCTGAGTGGGTCAATTTCTCTTCAAATGATTCGGTCCCTGAGGACAGATCAAAGGAGAGCTCCGAGGATGAGGAGCCCATACCCTGAGACTGTCACTCACATCAGTCTCTGTCCCCTGAGCTACCAATGATCACAGGCTCTAGCAAGCTAGCTGGTTTGAAATTCCCTCTATCTCTGCTGTGATTTGTTAAGAGATAAGATGTTCCTCCCCTGAGATGTTACTACTGGATCTTTTGTCATGTACCCTTACCTTGTATTGGTAATTTCCTGATACCTGCCTCAGTTTGTAAAACCCTTAAAAGCCAGTCCCTAGGGGCGAGTAACCGTCACTCGCTCCGGCTCCCTTCGAGCCAACATCTCTCTGCCCCCGGGGCAGAAGAAATAAACTCGGACTAAAGCCAAGCGGTGTCCATTCTCTCATCTTTGCTCTCGCCGCTGTCCTGCAACAGCCAAGAACTGCCTGCTGCGAACGGCTATCTGGCCTGAGGGGACGGGGTCAACCAGCCCTGACCACTCTAGCCGACATTGCTGTACCACGCGGGGCTACGAACCCCACGGCCGGCCTGACCCAGGCAAAGGCAGCCGCGGCAATTGGCGTCCCAACGTGCGGCCCCAGCAGTACAGCAGAACTCACTGCACGCCGCCTGGGAAGACCCAGAACCAACAGTTCTCAGCGCCAGCCGTATACCACGCTGAAGTCTCCGCTTTCTGCGCGGCAGAATTAGCGTGAGAGAGAGCCGAAAACCCTTCTCCGGACCCGAGAAGAATTGGCTCCAAACATACTGCGAGAGACCGACTAGAGGCTTTTTCGTTTCTCGGCGCCAGCACGTTGTTTCCCACCGGAGCACATTTCAGTTACACTCTCCGGTGTAACAGGTAAGCAGTCCCCCTTCCTCTATTTTTTCTAAGGGGGCATTCTGGTGTTCGGGACTTTTTCTTTTGTTTTTTACGTTTTTCCTTTTGGTCGGGAAGAAAAACGGGCTTAAGGACACATTTTTTGCTTCGCATTTCTGCGAACCATGGGGTCCAGCTTGTCCTTGCCCCAGAGAGAATTTTATACCCAAGTTTTGGGTGCCCTGTTAATAGAAAAAAAACATTTTTCTAAAAAGGACGTGAAAGCTTTCATTCGCTGGCTTTTTGTTACTTTCCCCAAAGCAAACCCTGACAGAGCCCTAGATATAACATTTTGGAACGAATTAGGAGCTGCTATTACACCTCTGAAAAATGCAGGGAACAAAAAGGCAAAAAGATTCTATCCTTTATTACTTACGATCTGCGAAGCAATATCCTCAAAGGGAAAAGTTTACAAAAAGCCATGCTGTCCGTCCTCTACCCAAACCCCTCCTTGCAAGCCCAAACCCCCTGTTCCAACCCCCCCTTCCCCTGAACTGGAAAAAACAGGACAGGTAACAGGCAAACAGCCACGGATGTGCCACCAGCCATCTCGATCTTCCTGTTCTTCTCAGTACCCAGACCACGGTAAAAATCGCGAATTTACCATGGAATCTTTCCCAATCCCTCTCACCCCCCCTGCACCCCCAAATTCCCATTCCCAATTCAAACCCCAAAGCGGCAACACGTGTCCTAATCTCCACAATGGAGACGGACACGTGCAGCCGTCCGCCACATGTCCCCCAGCCCCCATCCCCCCTAAAAGCACCCTGCAAACCACCTACCCACCCCCCCTGCAAACCAACCCCCTACCCTGCGAACATTCCAAACCCTCCCCCCTCCTTACTCCCTCTCCTCCACCCTCCCTGCCACC
>VZTE01004594.1:0-49255 GCA_013397775.1 Eulacestoma nigropectus
GTCATTCTGTGATTCTGTGATTACCAGGCTATGACTTCTCCATTAAAATTGTACCAGTCTGAGAACTAAAAAGTTTATTCTTCTTTCACATATGTTCATGTATCACAGAGCTAACTATGACATTAGTTGTAAGGACCAATTGAACACAGCACTTTCTGCAATGCAGATTAAAGTTCAAAAACTTGAAAGTATTTCAAAAGAATATGAAAGTAATAAATGTGAGAAAAGCTCATGGAAAATATTGCTGTAAAAGAGTCAAAAAAAGAAATTTCCAAACTGTCACTATGAAGACTTAGTCTGTGAAAGTAAAAAGCTGATGACATTTTACTTTACCATTTTATTTATTGGCTGCTAAATAGTTTCTAGACTGTCATATAAAATCATTATCATCTTTATGATATCTGCTTTCTTTTAGGTTTTAAAATCAGGTACTAAGTCATAAAACCAAAAGATGTGTAAAGTATCTTGTACACATTTTTAAAGTAGTTATAGTTAGTTGTATCCTTAGCTTACTCTCCTGGAGTTGCGCTGATTTACATTATCTGGAGATCTGATTGTTGTTATATACATATTGTTTCAATCTGTGATGAGGAAAATAAATGAGATGAGACAGTAAGACATTCCAGGGTATCTTTGCTTCACCTCTGCAATGAAAATACACAAGAAAGCCAGCTCTGTGTAATCCCTCCCTCCTTTTTAGTGTAACCTGCTTGTTTTACCTCTAAACTGACCCCTCCTGTTGCAATTGGGAACTTTTGCATTAGCAGTTGTCCTGGGTAAAAAACCCAAAAGGTAGCTGTCACCAAGCAAATTTCTGAAGATGAAAAGTGTGATATGCAAATAAAAGAATTCCCGAGGGAATGATTTTTTCCTGCTATTATCAAACTAATTTTATTTAGAAGTATAGTGAATCATTGCACAGTACTTAGCAGATGAATCATTCATGTAGTTAACAACAGCGAGCATTCATTTACTCAGAAACAGGACTCAAACAGGAAATATGATTGTCAGAAACCCCTGGTGGAACCACAGTTCCAATATATCAACATTAGGCTAACAAGCCAACTCAACTAATGGCATGATGGCTTATTTAGAAGTGAATACATACACTCACTTTGCAGTAATGGAACTACAAAATGTTACATGCCTTGAAAGTTTTCATTATTCTCCCCCTGAAGGGGATGGTAGCGCAGAAAAAAATAGCACTCGAATGGGGACATTTCTCATAAAAACAATGTAGAATCATGTCTTTTGTCTTGTCTCTTTTCCTGCACACCGTAGTTTGTAATTTTTTTTTTTTTTTGGTGGGATGTTTTTTTTTTCTTTTTTGTGTGTATGTGTGTGTGTCTTTTGACGTCTTTGCNTTTCCTGCACACCGTAGTTTGTAATTTTTTTTTTTTTTGGTGGGATGTTATTTTTTTCTTTTTTGTGTGTATGTGTGTGTGTCTTTTGACGTCTTTGCAGAGTATCAGCCTTTCAGTTTTAGCTCTTTGCACGTCCTCATTTTTAAACCAGGCAACGAGGTGGGGAGGAAGCTGTAGCAGAGATAAAAGTTGGTATACTCAGCCCAATATACCCGTTCCTAGCACTCCGTCCTACCTCCACCACACTTCTTGGAAAAGAGTCCCACAACGGGCATTCAGCGGAAAA
Source organism: Eulacestoma nigropectus (assembly GCA_013397775.1). Classification (NCBI taxonomy): domain Eukaryota; kingdom Metazoa; phylum Chordata; class Aves; order Passeriformes; genus Eulacestoma; species Eulacestoma nigropectus. The sequence continues at coordinate 1,651 of VZTE01004594.1, forward strand.
GCGGAGGAAGAGGCGTTTCAGCTAAAGACAACGGGAGACATCACCTCACGGCTTTTCTTCCCCTGGAAGGTTGTGAGAGGGAAGGCACACACACACCCCCACACACCTCTCCGTCTCCTAAAAGTTGATCATCACTCTCTGCTGGCGGGGCGCACCTCTGGGTTTCCGAGGGCCGGGTGGCAGCCCAGCCCCCTCGCCAAGCCGGGCAGCACCGCCGCTGCTCCGCTCTGCGCCGGGCAAGCTGCCTTCCTGCCGCGCTGCAGCCAGGTAGGGCAGGGTCGGCGGAGGGCAGAGGAGGGCAGCGGGCTGGGGGAGGCAAAGGCTGGGCGCCGGCAGCTCCTTCTCCCCTTCCTCGCAACCGAGCGCCTGCCCCGGTCAGGGCATCCCTGCGGGTGTGCGGGGGGGCCGCCCTCGCTGGCCCTCTGGGGCACCCTGCCCGTCCCTGCCCGTCCCCAGCCCTGTCTCTCTCCCACCCCGCCGCGCTTCCCTGTCCGCGGCACTGCCCCGCGCTCCCCAGAACCACCTGGCTCAGACACCTTTCCCCGGGGTCCATGATAAAATTTTTCCTTGTTACAGAGTTGTAATAAACAGGTTAGCCCTGAAAATGGCTTATTTCGACACAGAGTCCCTGTCGCCGTCTATGGGCTGTCCGCAGCCCTTTCCCTCACACCTGGGTGGCTTTGGAGGAGGATGGTCTCCTTCAGCGCTGTTGTAGGCGGTAGGAGCAAAAGATTATGCCTAAAACATTTGTGTATCTGCTCTCAAACGCCTCATTTAGAAAAAATATTAATATTAAGGATTTGCTATTACCTTTCCACTAATGCTAGCAGAAATTAATTTCTCACATCTCCCTTTTTCATTTTCCTTCCTGCAATCAGCAGTTCTCTTTCCCTTTTTCAGAGGGTTTTTCAAACTGAGCTACCTATGTATTGACTCACTTGCTGAGAGAGACAACTTTCTGTTTCAGTGATGAATGAGACTTAGAAGAGTTGTAAGTTCAAGTTGCAGCTCTCTGGAATTTGGAAGACTCCCTCTCCATCCGCTTTCCATGTGGCAAGACTTGCATAGTAAGTAAACAGCTTTGCTTATGTTCTTTGAAATTAAGACAGATTTTCATTTTTACCAAGAAAATGCAATCCTGGCAGAATGGTGCTTGGATCTAGTATGTTTAGGACAACTGTTTGTTAAATTTTTTTGTTTTCTTCATGAATGCTGTGTGAATTATGGCACTGTGTGGTAATATTTAGAAAATACTTAAATTCCACAGGAAGCCATTCTTAAAGAGGAAAGATTAGTGCTTTCCTCCCTTGACCCCAAGATGATTGTTAGAGCAGTCTCATGTTCAGAAGAATCTGTTGTGTTTTTTTTTTTAAAAAGGAAGTCATAACCCTTCAGGACCAAATTGAGTTTTCCAAAAGTGTTGATCAAAATTAGTTACTTGTCCAGAATAGAGGATCAGTCACTTCCATGTATCATACTTCATTCCAAAATCTTCTGGTGATTCTAGAAAAGTGGGGAATAATTTCAATGGTGTTTAAATATACACAATTTTCTAATTAATGAGATACTGGTAATGCACTTTACAGAATTTAAACTTTCAGTTTGTTTAAAGTTTTTGTTGGTTTCGCAGTGGCACAAGAATTTTTAAGAACCATATTTTATTATTAAAACTCCATCAGTGGTTTTAAGCATGTATAAAATGTGCTTAAAGCTGTTGTCACTTTGAGCCTTATAAACAACTGGTAATTTAATCAATTTTCATTGAAACTGTAATTTCCCTCTGTTGCCTTAGTATTTTGTTCATTAATATTTCTGTACTCCTTTATTAGGCACAGAATTTTTGCTTTTACTTTAAAATAACTCTTCATTTTTTCTGAAAATTAAAAATCTTATTCTGTTTCTCAAAGATTCTCTTTGTATTATTTGACTTTCACTAAAAGCATTTTTCTTTCTTTTCATCTTTTTTTCCCCCTTCTTAACTTTTCATTGAAGAGTACTCAAACTGTATGGCTCAAATGTAAACACTTTTAGCCTACAGTGAACAATTTCAGACAAATTGATCAGGTTCAACAGCAATGAGAGAGTAAGATTAAGGTCCTGTGTCTTGCTTTTTACTAGTCATGAATCTCAAACCTGGTCATTACTAAATAGCTTCCATTATACTGTGTGCATTCAACCAAACTTCTACTGTATGCTGATGTGATACACCAAAAAAGAAATGGATTTAGAATTAAAAATCTGGTGGTAAATGATTTTATCTTTATGTAGTGGATCATAGTCTTGTAGTCTCTAACAGCTGTATTTCTTCTGAATGTGATAGGATAGAAAAGGAAAACAAAATTCAAGAAATTAAAGAGAGAGGCCCTTCTTTCCTTGTGACGTATAGGTTTGAATCTCCGTGTGTAATAAGGAACTGAAATTTCTTATTCCAGTACTCAGCATCCAGCTTCTTTTAGCTTTCTAAATCTGGATTTGCCTACCAGGCTGTCTGAAAAAAGGGATGTGAAACACTTCCTTCATCTCCTTACTGTGCTTTATGGGATGATGGCACACTTGTAAAGAACTGAGAAGAAAGACAAGAGAGGGAGAGCAGCTACGCACTTTGGTGTCGTTCTGGAATACTGCGGGAAATGCAGTAGCCTCCTGCCTCCAGACTCTTCAGGTCACAGGAACTTTCTGACTGTAAATCTCAGGGCAGTCTCTTACAACAGTAAGTTTGTGCTTTCTCAAATTGCAACAGGTTTACTTAATAAAGAAGAAATGGATTGCTAATGAGATTTCTTTTGGCAGATCTCTCAGATCTCTGAAATATGTTTTGTGTGCGCGTGTGTCTCATTTGTCCATCCATGTTTGGGTAACACTAAGCAAGGTTATCTGTTTTGGATTCAGGAGTTGAACTGAGCTGATGGTGTATCTAACCTGTCTATTTTGTAAGCAAAACTGAGTCAGTCTCAGGAGTAGCTCTGTCTTTGGTTGTCACTTAACCTGCTGTTCTGAGGAACCTCAGAAGATGCTCCAAGCTGGTCTTATTTAGAGGTGTTTTTCACTTGCCTTTGAAATCAGTTGACTACACATGAAGCACCTGAATATAGGCTGCTTCATGTCCTCCCCCTCAGTGGAAATGTTAGCACTCTTAGCTGGTGCTTATTGCCTCCACAGACCAAATTGTGAGAGAAATTATGTGTCTCGTTTTCCAACAGGCTCAAAGTTAGCCATCAAAGTATCCAATCTGCAACATTGTGCTGTTCTCATTGAAGGCAAGGGAAGATTTCACTTGCAGTTTCTACAAGGTCCAGTCTTGCAAAGTCATTCTCTTTGTGGAGAAAAAAAAGCACTGTACTATCCTGTGGTAGGTATCTACTGCCTTGGGATTTGAGTGCTTTTGTAATACTGAAAAATGCATGTGTTAAATAAGAAAATGAAATAAGGAAATCCTGCAGTGCTTTCTTGAATTTTAAATGAAATTGCAAAGAAAAATCTAGATACATTACCTGATGCATGAAAACAGCAGTTATGATAAAAATGTGTAACTTCCCATTTGGAAATCCCTCTTCAGCACCAGGCAGTAGTTACACTGCTCACATGCTCAAAGGAATTTTTCACTGCACTTGTGATGAACTGTGAATCTGTTTTTTTTTCTTAGGCTTTCAGAACAAGCAAGAGCAATTCAGTTTCACTTTTTTTGGAGAAGAAGTGAGAAGTAACTCAAGAAAATGACTCTGATGATTTTTTTGGTAATGCTTATCATGGAATCTGCTGCTGGTAAGTAAAAGTCTTCAATTCAATAACAGAATCTTCAAAATATGTGCCAACATCTTGACAGTTGCTTGGAGTAGGAAGAGTTTTGTGTTTTGCAGCCAAGAACAAAAACTTAAAGGTTTGGCAGTTTCAGCCCAGCTCCAGACTTGGGAAATTTGTTCCCAAACACCAAAATTACAAAATGAAAAAGCAAGGATGCTACCTGGAGAAACCTGATGATGTTGTATGTGACCATGACTGTGTGAAGAGACATAGCAAGCAAGAGAAAGAGTCTGCTTCTTCTTGTGCCATTCAGAAGTGTGGTCACAATAGCTGCTAAACAACAATAATCTCTGAGAGCCTCAGGAGAAAGAGAGACTGAAGGCTGATTTTATTTTTGACTCTTAATGCTAGATCATGGTTCCTTTTCTGTACTTTTTATGACTTCTGTATGCAAAAGTAAATTTGAGAAATTTGTTCGGAAAGGTAGACTTGAAGACTGAATTTTACACACATAATCTCATTCCAAGGCAACTTTCCAAAGATATCTGAAGTTTTTCAGAAATATATCTACATAATGATTCAGTTTTAATTAAGAAGATAAGGAAATGCAAATGTTAATTTATAGGATCTGTGCTTTTATCTCAGATGTATTTGTCAAGTTAAACCATATGTGAATAATTTCTCATTTCTCTTTCCATTTGTGGGAGGTGCTTTACTGTAGAGTGAGGCCAGATTCTGCCCTTTCAGCCAATTTGATTCTGACACTGTGAAACTCATGTGAAAGAATCATAGAGATAGGGAAATGTCCTTTTATTTTCAGCCCCCTTTTTCTTCTGATGTTGCTTTGGTAACATAGAATAAAGGCTTGGAAAACTGAGTTTTTCAGAAAATATTGCAGGAATAAATAAATAAATGCTGCCAGACCACTTTGCTGAAAGAATTCTCATTATAAGATACCAGCAGCACAGCAAATGACTTTAAAGTCAGGTTAATGTGATTTTCTGAAATAAGTACTTGGCTTCCTAATGTATCTTTTTTCCCTTTTCTCTGAAGAGAAGCTGTGCCCACTTCGTGCCTCCATTGATATTCTAGAAGGGGAATATTTTTTCCTTTGTTACCTTGAGTCAAGGCAAGAACATTTGCAGGAAGAAGCATACAAAATAAACTGGTACAAAGAAATTGCTGGAAAGCAGCAACTGGTAAAGGAAACACACAGAATTGTTTCACAAATGAATTTTCTGGAGTTTTGGCCAGCTGAACTCAATGACTCTGGGAATTACTCTGTCATTCACAGGTGAGTACACATTCGAATGCATAAATGTCTTGCCTGTGCATGTCTATGATGAAAATAATTTCTTTGTCTTGTTTTGTATAGCTAGTGGCATCCATATAAAAGGGGCTCAGGGAACTGCATTAACTGCAGTGTCCTTTCCCACTTAATTTCACAATAACTATCAAGGTGGACCTTTAATATTTACAAATATCTGTAAGGAGTTTCAGCCTTTTAAATGATCTATAAACCTTTTGATAAGGCAGGTAGTATTTTTGCTGGCTTCTGATTAATTACCTAAGCAAAATGAGTGTCAGGCAACCCTTCTGTCCACTGTCAAGAAAAAGGAAACATTTGCTTGTCTTCTTCCCCAGACTTGTTCTTGCTTGCTGTGTTGAGTGGATCTCATGCTATGAGTCTTGCCAAATCATTCAACTGTATAGTAAAGATTAAACATAACATAGCTAAACTCTGCTTTCTGTTCAAACCTTTGCCTGCATGAAGCTGTTCAAAGAACGAATGAAATAATTGGATTTGATATCTTACTGCTGTAGAACATCATGGGTTAAAAGAAGAAATAAGGGCCTCCATTATTTGGTGGCAATCTTCATTGGAACACCTTGAAAGATTTGGGGACTAAATCAAAGGTTTGCTGCACAGAGTTTTTATGACTAACTTGCACTAAACCCATAATTCAGTATTTATAGTTGAAGCAACAATTCATTTGAAGCAGATTACCTTGCATGTAATGATTTGTGCTGTTCTCCAAGTAATATTTTTAGGGTTCTAGCCAGGTTTGTAAAGGTTATGGGACTGTGGATACTGAAGAATGCTCTCCATGTTTTTCCAGAAATATTGCAGACTCAAGTTTGATACTTTACAGTTCTAAGCTAGACTTCAATTGTTAACTTCCAAGTTAACTTGGAAGCTGAAAACATCTTGTTTTATTTTTCCATTTATCATTACTATTATCTCCTTATTGATATTATTTTAAAAAGTAGTGAGTCATGGTATATGAAATGCAAAATAATTTTAATTGTAGGGTAAATACTGAGAAAAATTTATTCATCTATTTTAAGAGAATTTTCTTTAGGGATGATAAGTATGGTAGTTTGTCTAGTTTGTTGTGCAGTTTTGTTGTGTTGATCAGTTGTCTACGTGGTCACTTCACAAAAAGAGCTATTAAATCTAAAAACTTGCTCTAATGCCACCTAATCAGCAGACTGACTAATTCTGGCATGGGGAAAGATAGGTGGAGATCATACCTGATTTGCCAGGCTACTGAAGGAGACTGCCATAAGGAATCTAAAATACAGGACAGAAGAGAAGAGAGCTATGATAACCCTAGCCTTAATTCATGATCATTGTGGTTTTCTGATTATTTTAAGGACTTGGAGTAATGACAATTAATCCACAGTAAATCACAAGAATTCTATAAAATTATTTTGATAAAGTGTAAACCTCAAAACTGAAGGAAACAGCCTTACATATAGAAGAAGGGGATGACAGGAAAAGAACTGAAGTAAAACTATTAGAATGAAGTTTGTTAAAATAAGTAATTGTTGGAAAACACAAAAATATCAGAATCCTTTATGAAATGTCTTGATTTACTCATTTGCTTAAGACAGAAACTCAGCAAAAAAGTCTTGATTACATCAGAGCATTCATTTGAAATTGAGAGCTTTGATTTTCTGCTTTTTTGTCTTGTCTTCCAGAACTATGTTAGCTGCTACATTTTAAAAATCAGTTTTGAAAGAAAGTATTTTTTTTTGAGGAAAAAATTTCTTATTCTTTCTCTTCTCTTCTCTTCTCTTCTCTTCTCTTCTCTTCTCTTCTCTTCTCTTCTCTTCTCTTCTCTTCTCTTCTCTTCTTTCTCTTTTCTCTTTTCCCTTTTTTTTCATGAGGCCCATATGAATACTCATTTTTCTGTTAGGATCAGAATGATGCCAGAAGCTTGCAATCCTCCTGTGGGAACTCTTCACAGGTCTCACTGCTGGAACAATAGGCATAAGGGGATTTTTTTCATGGGATTTTAATGGGATCTTGGGCTTAGTTTATATGATGGATCTCACTATTGTCGGGTATATTAAATGAGTTACATTTCAGCAAATACAGAAGATTGTTGCAAAAATTGTTTTCTGTAGAGACAGAGGACTCTTAGTAGTCTCTGTAGGGAAAGACTGTGGGCTGTTGTGGACTAGTGAACTGGTTTAACATTTAATAAGAATGACTGAGTGGAACTAGTTTAATTTCAGAGTATTTATAGGAGGTTAAAAGTTTTACTTTTGAAAGAAGGTATGCTAAGTATATTTGTATTTATCTTTTAAATTTTCAACTATTTAATTTAAAGATAGGTATTTCTAAGCTATATGGGAAATAATTTTTGGATTACTTATAACTGTTTAGGCAGTTTCAGGGAACAATGTGACAGTTACATATACTGCAGATTTTCAAGAAAAGAAGACAACATGACAGATTTTGCAAACTAATTAAACATAGGAATTTTTTTTCTGCTGTGTTGCAACTGACAATATGCAAGAAGCAAGAGGCAAAAGTGATGTAACAATGTTTTTATGGCGTTTTAACCACTTATTTTTTGCTTAAAGAGGAATCAGAAGGTTTACAGTTAAACTAGAAGTGTCCTGCTGAGACATACATAGATAGCTGAAGTGTGCATATGTGTGTGTTGATGTGTTCACATGTGTTTTTTAGTACACTAGACTTAGGATATGAATTCAAGAATCAATGGACATCACCTCTAAGCGTGAATGTGCCCATCTTCAGCAACATTCTTGAAAATAAAAATTTCATATGTACTTGTAGTGAGTGTGGTAAGCAGAAAAAACTGTGTCACAGGTCTTTGGAAAGGTTTGTAATTTGTATGGGTTTTTTTATAGCCTATATCCTGTGGTTGTCGAAGAGAAAAACAGAATACAGAAAAACAGGTCATCAGGTTGCTCTGTTTTGGTGACCTTGAAACTGAGGGAACTTACACGTTCCTGAAAAAACCCCAAAACTACAGAGAACCGTGATAAACACGATAAATTTTAAAATCGTAATATTGCTCAATTTTTCAATATGTTTAGAACAGTTGAAAGCTGTAGGAACATACATTTAGAGTTAATACTGCAACTTGGAAAGCAGAGTTACAGTTTCTGCAGTAGATTGCAGTAGTTATCGAGATAACACTGGCTTGTTGCAGTGAAATAGCTAAGGGATGACTTAGAATTGGCTATGTATCCAGTAAACTTGGTTTACATTCTCTAAGGGCTTTCACTTCCCTGTATCATCATCTGAGTCAAGCTAGATTTTGTTGTCCCTTCTTGGTGGATTTGTCGGGGGGAGATTGAAAAGCTGTTAAACCAGAAATTATTTGTTCCCAACAAAATATCACTAAAGACTCTCAATAAGTAAAAACCAGGATAAAATAACAATTCAGACACTAGCAGTTCAAAAAATACAACTAAATGCCTTTTTTTAAAAAAAATTTTTTAATTTTTAAAAATTTTTTTAATGTTGAAAACCATTCTATATGGCAGACAACTTGAAATTGTGTAAGACAAATACATCTTTGTTTGCATAGGTATGGTTTTAATACCTTCCAGGGACATTCTCCTTGCCAGATTTTGGCTCATCAGTTAGAATATCTTGATCCAGTTTGAGTGATTTCCCCAAATAGGATCACAGAAGAAAGCCTCTGTGGAGTGACAGTGCTGGAGAGAACAGGTGGCTTTATTGACCCTTTTCTTTCATCTGCTGAATTTAGAGAGTAAAATCATATGCATTTCATGGCTAGATCTGTAATTACTTCTCTATATTCAGATTAATAGAGTGATGCCTAAAGAAACACACAGACTCAGTGGAATTAATTGGATAGAATATTTATGTCTACACCTAAACTTACCTTAGGTACCTTTACTGTCAGGGAGAGGCCTGAGGGAGATGGCCTTTCTGGGCCACAGATTATGTTGCCCTAAACCAAACATATAAAACAGGTCGTATAAACTGCAATGTCACAGGGTGACTACTGGCTATGGTCCCACTGCTGACTGTGATTAGTAGCTCTGATTTAAATGTGTAAATATGATACTGAAGAATAGGTGAGAAGGACTCCACCTGCTGTGAATACCCATGCAAGCTTGTCTCTGATGGAAAAGTTTTGGTAAGGCTTTTCCTGTTTGTAACAACATAGTTAGCTGGTTTAGAAACCAAACCACTATGGTTTGGTTTAGGGAGTCAATTATGAGTAACAAGCATCTCAAGTGAGTAAGGAGAACCTATGTAGCTTGAGAAAGGGCTACAATGCAAAGAGGGTGAGCAGAATACATAAATACATTTGTTTGGGGAGTTTTAAAAGCAGAAAAGAAACAACCCAAGACTTGGTTTAAATTCATCATTAAAATGATGTCCTAGTAGCTCTTCTGAGTCCTGTACACTCAAAAGGCATGTCAAGAATGGTGTTTAAACTGATGTACTCACCAGGGATGCTTCTCCATTCCAACTGCTTTGTCCTCTTGGCCTTTCTCATTGAAACGATTCTTGACTGGTTGCAGTTCTGGAGGCAATTTATTTTTCTTTTCTTGGAGGCAGAAAAATTCAAACATATTTATGAAGATATGACTGACATTGGACGGAAGTTCTCTGTGATTGCTGCTTTTGCTTTGTCAGGCCCTGCTTGTTCAGAAAACAAATGAGAGGTTTATGCACTAATTGCGAAACCTCACCCATTAACTGACAGAATCTCACCTGCTAACTGACAGCAACATATGGCTTTCTCTTAAGCTCTAACTTTGCCAAATTTAAGTCAAAAGTCCTCCAGGTTCCTTTCCCTTGGTAGTCATGTATTTGGATATATCAGTGAAATAACAGCTATAATCTGATTCTTTCTAGGAATATATGGATAGAACTTAGTAGATCTCTAAATGACAATGATCAGCTCCTAAATATTCAAAAGAGGTATTTTTTGAGTGTATTTGTGTGATCTTTTCTAGACACTGCATGGGATGTGATGCCTCTGCTGCAGAAGTGTTAGTTCCTGACTCTTCCAGTCAGCCTGGGGTGCTCAGCTACTGTAGATCTCTGAGCAGTGCAGACTCAAAGAGATGCATCCTTTCCAAAATGCCTTGTTTTGCAGACATGCTTGATTCCATAAATGATGCTGTAGTTCATGAGACTTGTGGAGTTTAGAAATATTTCCAAAATATCAGTAACTATCTGCAGAGTATCAAACAATGATTGATGTTGCTTTATGAATAATATCAGAGTTGCCTGTCTTATTACTTATTTTACAAAGATATTTTTCAGTTATGGCTTTTAACCTTAGCAACACATAGGAAATTAAGCCTGCAAAATCTTGAGCTGATTCAAGGTCCAAAATTCTTTGATGCTCTCATGTAACTATGCATGATGTCACAGATTGTTGCATCCTTTTTCAGGTCAATGTAGCATATATTGTCATATTCCATAGATATAATTGTATTGTCAAGTGTTTTGTGATAGTGCTTTTAGTTTAGGTAACCTGTTTGTTTAAAGGAAATAACACTTATTTGGGAGTGGGAAAGTGATAAAGGGGAATAAAAATAATTGGGTCACGGTGGATGTACTTTTTACATACCAGATAAATTTGAGAATTTATTTGTATTTTGTAACTCACTAAGCTGCATAATTTTAAAAAGCTTCTAAAACTGATTTTGCTTTATCTTTTTTTTTCTTAGCAATGGAAAACAAAATTTAACAATTCAAAAATGGACCTTGAATGTACTTGAAAGAAATAAAAGTAGCTGTTTCAACAAAAATCATTTAACTACAGAAATTAAAAGTGCTGGAACTGGTCATTCACTGAAATGCAATGATTTGTCTGTCTATGAAAATGACAGCATAACATGGTACAAGGTAATTACTGAAACAATGTCACTCAAATCATTGCCTGTAGAAACAAAATATCTGATTGCAGGAAATATTAATTGCAAACAAATTTTTAGAAGCATCTACAAACATTGTAAAGCTTTAATTTCTCATGAGATTAAGGGAAAAAACTTTGGACAGATACAAAAACCAAAGTTTTTGTCTGCCCTGATTTGTTAAAAAACTATACCTGTTTCAGAAGTTATTAAACTAGTAGTTTGGAGTGATAAAAGATCTGATGTGCATGCTCGCTGATTTAGGCAGCAGCTGGTTTAGCCAGCTGCTACTTTGCTGATACGAATATTGTACCGATGCTAAATGAGGTGCCAAGATTTTTATTTTACAGTTGGCATGTACTTGTAAAGTAATTGAAAACTTTTCAATTTTGCTGTTTCTGAACACTTTTTAAGTGTGTAACAAATCCAGTTCCGTTCATTTTTGGCAAGTCATCACTTTGAGGAGTGCTCCTTATACCTCTCAGGTTCCCTGGTTGGAGTAACAGACCCTGTTCACTCCAAGATCAGTCAGTTTCAGGAAGGGATTTTGATTGATTTAGTACAGGCATCTGGAGTAACCTGGCAAGAAAGAGCTACAGCCCTGTTTTCCTGTGTTTCAGGGCCTGGGAGGATGGGACCACTGATGGATAGGGCCATAGGTTGTTATGTTTTCCTCAATTGCAATGTTCTCAACTTCTAATGGGTTAAATGCTCAAATGTTGCATTTAAGTGACCATGAGTGAAAATTGGGTCCTCACCTCTTTTGGGTCAGATATATGTCATTGAGATAGTGAAAAGGTGATGGTGACACTTGTTTCAAAAAAACCTTGTCATTTCTTCAATGTTTTGAATGCATGTTTGCTACAGAATAGTATTTTCTGGTTTTATTGATGCAGGACTGCAAGAACTATGAACACGAAACAGAGAGGGAATTAAATTTTAGAACCTTAACAGTACAGCACTCTGGGATATATACCTGTAAAATTTTAATCAGTCATGAAGGAAGGAAATACCACAGCACAAATACAATTAAACTTGTAGTAGAAGAAGGTAAGAAAGCTTTCTAAAATTTTGAAGTGTACTTTTTGGTTCAATTTACTATGGAGACTTTTAATTGCAGTTCTCATTTGATAAATATGTACCAGGGGGAACAAGTCTGGTCATCTGAACTACTTCAGAATAATTTGAGAAGCAAAAAAGCAGAAGCTAAGATGAAATATTACCAGTTTTGGAAAATGTATTTAGTATGTTTTCTCTGCAATTTTATCTTCTTTTCAAAATAGCTGCTCTAAGTAAGTCACAAACTTCTTAAGAATTTTGCACAAGAGCCTTTCAAGCCATTGTAAATTGTACTCTGCATATATATGTATGTGAAAAAAAATTCAACAAGACATACTGGGTTTTAAACTACTCAGTAATGCCAGAATCTAGATATTCTGTGAATTCAATGGAATGTTTGTGATTAATTTTATATATTGAGCAAGTATGTAACTTTTACTGTGAAAGAATGTAAGTAAGGTATTACTTCAATAGCGATACTTCTATTTTAGATGCACCAGAGGCTGTAACTTTGGAGGTAGTTGGACATCATGAAGAAATTGAAACAGAAATAGGTATGAAATTAATACAAAAATCTTTGTGGTAGCTGCTCTACCTACATGCTTTTGTTCTGATTTTTTTATGGTTGATGGTCTAGATAAGTATACCCAAACAAGGAATTTATATGTTCATCATCCTGTATGTGATCTAACCTCACATCTGGTAATGTTTTGCCTAGTGATGATATACAATCATGATATATGTGATTGATATGCAAGTACACTAAATGTACCCTTTCACAGAGGCAGAAGCTGAGGTTGCTGCTACAACCTGCAAGAGAAAGTGGTTATGGTGATAAACCATCTCTCCATAGCTTTCTTTTGTAGATAGCAAACCCTATGAAGCAATATGTAAAAGGTGTATGGTTTACTCAGTGAACAGCAGTAATGAGTAATCCCCGATACCTGATGCGGTTGAGAATGTTATTCTTCAGGGAAGTGAGAAGTGCAAGGTGTGACAGTCCTGGCAATGTGTGCATGAAGATCTGTATTGTCAAGAGACCTAGCCTGTGCTTCTAGCTGGAAGTAGGTTAGATAAAATGATCTGCAGGCTTCACACGGTCTTGGGCAGGACCCAGGATTTTGTGATTGAGGCTGTAATTAATTTTTAAAAACAGAAATTTACCTTTTTCCTCTTCTGTGCTTGAGGCCTTCTCTTTTCTGGTTACCTGATCCTCGCTTTCCCAGATTATCTCCTCTGTCGCTCATACCTGTGTCTCATTTGCTCACCTAGGTCTTCAGATGCTAATTTTTCTTCCTTCCTACCAATACTGCTTGATAAGTCCTTTTCCCAATGGTAGTACCCCAATCCTATGATGTGTCATGCCTTCCAATCTCTCAGTACACTCTTCCTCCTTTTTACTGTGCTTGTCCCAACCCTTAGAAGGTAGCAGGGTTTGGCATCAAATGCTTATGAACTACCTGTCTTCCATCCCTTATCTGCTTTGATAAGATAATTTGAGAAGGTCGTTGAACTACCTGCTGAGTGATGAGACAGATGGCATGGTGGAGAGTGAAGGGAATTTCAGATGAGCCAGGTCCATGATCTTTAAAACCTCTCATTGTTTAGGATGGTGTTCTACGATATTTGCCTCCAAATAGCTGTTATTTATGGGGAAAATGCTGGAGTTGCAAGGTCAGTGATAGTAGAAGGTTAGGTCTGTGCAACTGTAATTCGGATTTCTAAGGTCTGTATCTAAGATGGCCAGATTTATCGGCTGGATCTTGCTTGGAGGTTCTGGAAGTATCTGATAAATCTTGAGAGGTCAGTTTTGTGTGCTATTAGAGAATTGTTTGGCAGGCCTTGCTTACTGGTAAGTATTTGTGCATGATGGCCCAAACAAGGACTAATATGCGTTTTTCCTGGCTTAATAAAGAGCATTCTGGATGTGTTCTCTGGAAATGATGCTGGAATAGCCTAGAACTTGTGGTTGCAGCTAACTTCAGGTCAAGCTTCCCATAAGATAGTTTAAAAAATCTCACACTCCAGAGCTGCAGTCTTCTGCCCTTATTTTTTCCAAGTGTACAGTTGTCTTTTTAGTTTTGCAATTTCTTAAAACTATCGAAACTTTATGGGGTGGTTCCTGTCAGTTACAGTTAGTGCTTTGAAATGGGACAAGTAGCTGACTGAGTAAATGACTTGTTCATGTATTCAGGAATTTCCAGTTGTGATACTAAGATGAGAATTTGTTCTGTGCATGTTCAGCCTGGGCTTTGGTTTTATTGAGTAATCATATATAGTTCACCTATTATACTTAATTAATGGTTGTAATTCTCCTTACCAGTTACTTGCTTTTACCTGGCCCTGGAGCACTGGTGATAGGTTGGTCTCTTCTGTTCTCAGGCTGCAGAACACAGTCTAGTTTATAGAATCAGAATATCTCAAGTAGAAGAGACCCATAAGGATCATCAAGTCCAATTCCCTTTAGTTCTCTAAAGCCTGAAATTCTCAGGTATATTTAAACTCACCTGGCTGTGATGATTTATCTGAAAGAAAGCAATGGATGACTGTCACTCTGCAACAGTGCATGATTGCTGAAGTCACCACCAGTGCAGGGGTAACACCTATAAAACATGGAGAAGGGGCTATGAAATCCAGAAAGGAGCACAGCTCATAGGATATATTTCCTGGAAAGCCAACATTTTACTACACTGTGTACATGAATACTACTTCTCACTAGATCTTCTCATCTTATGCTTTATTTGTAGGTAAAGAAGAGATACTCAATTGCACAGGCTTCTTGGGTTATTATATGCGAGAAGATGCCAGCCTCTACTGGTTAATTAACCAAACATTTCCAGAACAATGCACAGGTATCCCTGAGAATGAACCTTCAATATGTGAAGAAGAGTTCAAAAAATTACAGTAGGTTCCCTGAAAATGCTGCATTTAATATGTGATAATGCCCTACACTTTGTGGAACTGCAAATTCAATAAAAGCACAGTCTGAGGGTTTTCTTTAGAACCTTTTCCTCAAAATCTGCCTCTCAGGTGGTTGTAGGTTTCTGTACAGATAGTGTTGCTAACACCATTCCTTGTGTTGCAGGTTGGGAAACAAGTTCTATGTCACAAGGCTACTACGGATTAAAAAAGTAAGAGATGAGGACATGCATCATAATTTCACCTGCATGTTGCAAGCTGATGAAAGCACAGAGATAAAAATAGTAAAACTGAAGAAAGGTATGGCATAATCTAGAAAGAATTTATTAATTATTTACTAATTAATTTTATTAATTATTAATTATGCCAGCCTTCTCAATCCAGAGGGGAGGGTACTCATTTCAAAACACCACTCCAAATATGTCTGTCTGTTTATGAAGGCCCTCATCCATCTGGTGCTGGGTATAACAACCCCTGAGTGATGCCTCCTGCTTTCAGACAGGGGCAGAAGCAGTCCAAAGCGAAAGAAATACAGCGTTCAATGAGCATGTCTTCACATTGCCTTCATAAAAAATTCACAAAGATTAAAAGTGTTAAAAATCTGCATTTGGAACTAAAAAACCCAAAGATAAAATAATAATAATAATAGTAGTAATAATAATAGTAATACTACTACTAATAATAATAACAAAAAAGAAAAGCCTGAAAGAGACTAGAGAAAAAAATACAAAAATATCTCAGCCAAAGAGATTAAAGGGGACTTTAAGGACTTATGGATGGGACTGAGAGACGGTGAAAGGTAGATAATAAGAGGAAATAATAAAGAACTTAAAGGAAACTCATCACAAAAGTGAGTGACAATCATTTTGGGATGCTGCACATCTATGAGGAGCTGTAGCGTCAGTCTTGATCTCACATACCCTGCACACACATAAATGAACTGTATGTGATTGTGTGCAAGATTGTTTCTCCAGTTTTTAGAGTAATCCATGTTGTGTAGTTTCTCTTTATCTCAGGACTAGTGGCATTCATATGTGCTTGAAACATTAGCAGGAAAGGATTCCCGTCAACATTGTGACTTTTTTGAGATGACTTTTAGGTGCCATCAGTATTGGATACAGTAATCTTGTCATATAATACTCTTTGTTAAGGCTATAATTTGCTGCTTTTCTGTTTTACAGGGAAGACCCAAGACCTGCCTGTGCACATATTTACCACTGGAATGGTCCTCGCTCTGCTATTTCTATTTGTTACTGTAGCTGTGGTGTTTGTGTTTGTGATGTTTAGGGTCGACTTTGTTCTATTTTACAGAAATATATGCAGAAGAGATGATACTGCTGGAGGTATGACTTTGCTAATGCTGACATTGAAATAAGTGTATTGATTAAAAAATAATTTCTGGTAGGTTCTGTAAAGCAATCATCTTTGAGGAAGATAAAAAAATTATCTTAAATCCAGGAGCAGCATGAGAAAAAACAAGGAATATATAAAAGAGAACTTGATGGTCAGGTGCTAAAGTGTGTTTGTTATATACGTGTGGCAATGACAGCAGATACAGTGAAGAAGCTGCCTCTGGAGCAGGCAGTGGAGGGGACGTCAAGTGTTCAGATGAGCTCTGTTCTGACATATTCTTCATCATGAAAGTTGATAGGGGTGGAGAGGTTTACAGTTGTCTATTTGTGAAGAGGATGAACACTCTGGAGTTGTCAGATGGGCAGACTGACAAAATTTTTTTTCACCTCACTTATGTCCTTCAGTAAGGTGAAGATTAAAATATTCCCTTGACTGTAGAGGTCATTGCATGTTTATAGGTTTGTCACTACATGCACTTAAGGGGAGCAGGAGTGCACACTACCAGTATCTTACCAGGCAGCAGCTCTGTGGCCTTCACAGCAAGCAAGCCTGACAATTACTCAGTTTTAGGAATTATTTTTATGAAAATGGTGGTGACAAAATTTGCTATATGTATGGGTCTGATTTTCTTGGCCTTCCTTGGTCCCTAAATCAGCTTGAATATAACTTGAATAAATGGCAGTGTTTGGAGATTTTTCAGTAGTGGTGGATGTCATTTATGCCTGCCAGTGTTATTTATCTGGTCGTGATGTCAGCTATCACAGTGTACACTGACTTACAGGGAGGATCTCTGAGAGCCTGGACTAGGCCTCCCTGAAGGGGCTGCCTGTTGGATACTAGGCAATGGACTGCCTACTCCTAGAGCTCTTGAAGGTGTAGGGTTTCATGGAGTTTACTTTGTGCTCTCTCTTATGCAGTG
Organism: Eulacestoma nigropectus; assembly: GCA_013397775.1. Taxonomy (NCBI): domain Eukaryota; kingdom Metazoa; phylum Chordata; class Aves; order Passeriformes; genus Eulacestoma; species Eulacestoma nigropectus. The sequence continues at coordinate 18,812 of VZTE01004594.1, forward strand.
AAGCATTCAGAAAGGGAAACAAAGGAGTACAGTTTAAGAAGCAAAGCCACATGTGCTGGTGTATCAATCCTGATAGTTGCTCTGTGGCAGTGTGGTGGACCTGGCCTCTGGATTGGTCTTTGATTTCCCAAACCATGACCAGACATGGCATGCTCTCATAACAAAAATAATTAACTGGTTTGTTCTCTCTTTTGCTGGTACCCATTCCACTTGATACTCTTAGACAGAGTGTAAAATAAATGTGGAAATCTGTGATATCACTTAAATAGCAATTTTATCAGGTTACAGACACATTTTTGGCTTCCCTTCATATCTTGATCTTCACAGATGTGACATTAATTGGTTAAATTAATCTAATTTTATTTAAAAAGAACTTTAATGTAGAAAGGTAATATTTTCAAATATTTTCCAAATGCAATCAGAATCTTTTGTATCAAATTTCTTCAGGACATTTTTTGAATCTGATGAAGAGCATTTGAAGATTGCTCAGAGTCTTCAGAAGAAAGAGCAGGGGTTTCTAGATGCTTTGCTACTGAGACACTAAGTTTGAAAACCAGAATAGTGAATCAGATACTGGATTTCCAATGGCTGATAACACGACAACACTTGGTGATTTTTTTTCAGATGGAAAAGAATATGATGCATTTGTGTCTTACCTGAAAGACTGTGTTTCTCCCTTTGAAGAAGAGAGAGAATTTGCTTTGAAGATATTGCCCATGGTATTAGAAGAAAACTTTGGGTACAAGTTATGTATATTTGAGAGGGATGTATTCCCTGGAGGAGGTGAGTGTATTGAATATTCTTGTCATTGAATAGGCTCACCAAGTTCACAAAAAGGTAAAAGTCTATAATTAGAAGGAATTCTGTCACGTGTTGTGCATTGAAAGGATACATTTTTCATTTAATCTGGGCTATGTGCATGCAAAATTTGCTTGCAAACATTTTGCATGTTTTATAGTTATATTTATGAATTCATATACACTTACATACACATGCACACAAATATCACTAATTACAAAGAACCAAGATGAAAACATCAAGAAGGTTAAGGTGAGGACACAGAAGGTGTCAGACATTCGACAGTAATAGTGCTTTTGCTCTGCTTTTGCTGAGGGCCAATGAGTGAACTCACATTTACTGTACAGAGCAGCTGGTGTCTCTGGTACTAGTTATTCTTAGGTAACTTGTATATTTGCTGTATCTTCAGTGTGATGGTTGAAATGATTTTCTGAATGAAATGGGTGTCATAACAAAATAGAATGGAATTTTGTTTGGCCTATGGATGTATCTGGCACCTGCTTTTTGCAAATGCTTGGATAAAAGGTATTACAAGTTTCCAGGCAGTCCAAAGATCTAGTTGAGGAATAGAATTTCATTGTTCAAACCACAGAACAATAAGATCTGTCAGCATCCTTCATTAAGCAGAATCTTGTCTCCTTATATCCATTCCTGAAAAATTTTTCTAACCTAAGAGGTGCCACAGCTCTTGCAAGCCTTTTTTTTTTTAACCTAATTTCTTTCTTTAAGTATTAAAAAAATGTTTACTGAAGTGTGCAGTCTGATTCTTTCAATAGTTTTAGCTTATTTCCTTTTCTCTGGTCTGATCCATTGTGAACATGGAAAATAGAGTATTTCCTTCTTTTTACAGGAGCCTTTGGTGTTGTAATACCCTTGTCAGTCTCTTTTTACCCTCAGTTTTCTCTTCATTAGGTTAGTTCTGCAGTTTGCTTTGCCTTTCTCTACAAGTCATGTCTTCTACATCTCTGGTTTATGCAGACTTTGTCCCGTGGTGCTAAAACAAGCCCTGGAAGCTGTGCATGAAAATTCAGTTTGATGTTTAAAGCGTATCACCATTCACTTTCATTCATCACTTTTCATGCCAAAAGTCATCAATGTAAAACACAGTTGGAACTCCTTCTGTCATCACATGCTGGTCTTCTTCACCTTGGACTACTGGAAATAGATTTGGGTGTTCAGTGTCATAAAGGAAGGTGCAACCTGGGGGTTACAGAATACTTGGTGAGAGGTTGCTGTTTGTGCCTTTCTGTGGAATCACTCCAATGGTATCTATTAGGAAAGAGCAAGGAGATGTCAGGTTGGGGGAAAGTTAAGTTTTGCTGTCACCTTCTATCCATGTGACTACTGCCAGACAGCTGTCTAGGGTAGATGGAGATTATTAAGTAGGTTTATGTCTGCTCTAGAGAATAAGCTTTGACCATACTGAGTTAATTTTCAGAGACTCTTAATCTTTAATACATGTTAATCTCTTCATAAGGGCAGGATGCTTACATGCTGTCACTTTATAAGAGGGACATTTCTGGTACATATGTGAATTTAAAAGATAAGTTGATCCAGTGCCTATCTTTTCAATTTAATTTAACAATAAACTTATCTTTAATTTGCAGCATTTGTTGATGATATCCATTCATTCATTGATAAAAGCAGAAGATTAATCATTATACTGAGCCAGAACTACGTTTCTGACAGAGCCATATATGAACTTGAGAGTGGATTGCATAAAGCCCTAGTTGAAAGAAAAACTAAGATCATATTAATTGAGTATATGCCTGTAAGTGACTATAATTTCTTGCCAGAATCACTGTCACTTTTACCATCAAAGAGGGTAGTGAAGTGGAAAAAAGATAAATCTCTTCCCGTGAATTCCAGATTTTGGAAAAACCTTCGGTACCTGATGCCGGCAAAGCCTATCAAGATAAAGACCAAAGGGCACTATAATAATCTTGACTTATGCTCAAAAGCTGCTCAACCACAGACTGAGGGCTGTGACTTTAACGCAGTTGTATAACAATTCTGGATACAGAAGATGCAGCAGAAAACTATATGTTTTGCTAACTAATAGAACCAAATAAACGAATATTTTCAGAAATACTGTTGATTAAGAGGCCGGCTCTGAGATCTGAGAAGAATGCAGAAGTTACTGCAGTGGCCAGGATGATGTTAACCCCAATTGCTAAATCTTATTCCAGAGGTTTCCTCAGCAATGTACACAAGAAGCAGAAGTTTCATTCTGCTTAGGACTTACCACATGGCATGAAGCACAATGAAAAATATTTCTATTTCACAATTTTCTGTAATGTAGAATGCTACTTGTTTTACTTGCATATACTTTTTGAGGCTCTTCAATAAATAAATAAGTACTTGCAATCTCCTATTATTATTTAGATGCCCTTTGTTTTGTATTTTGGTATTTTTTAAGGATTCTATATGTAAGTAGACTCAAACAGCTCCTGCCTTAAAGAGCTTGGCATGCAAGCTTTGGGAAATATCAAGTAGAAAAAAACCCAAACCAACAGAGAAAAGGGAGGTTAGAAAGATTAGGGCAGTTTTGGATGGTTTAACAATATCCTTTGTGAGAATCAGCTACTATAAATTGAAATTGAATTTGCCATGGATGCCCCCTCACCTCAGTTTGGAGAGATGATGTGACTGCATATACATGCTACACCTCATGAAGCTGTACCCTAAAGCCTGTGACACCATACAGAATTTGGCTGTCCTGAGATTTTACAGAGTAAGAGAGGATTATACATAAGGAAGGTTGAAAGCTAAATGGCATTAACTCCAAAGTTGTTTGAATGCCACCAAACCAGACAGACATTGAATGACTCAACATCTGTAAAAGGGGAAGTATTTTTGCACAGAAAGGTATCATGACACAGTCACTTAGTAGGTGATCCTCGCTGCCTGTGATGCAGTGGTAAAGGGAGACAAGGGAAATTAAGGATATGCATACTCATACTAATGCCAGATGTTGTTCTTATTGCTCTTGTATTCTGAATTACTGACATTAATCAGGGCTTGGTAATGCCTGCTTTCTGTTTGCTAGTCCATAGAGAAAAGGAACTGCTAATATTACTTTTATTGACTGTAGTTGTGATGATTTGCCTGATCATGTATATGTCAATGTATAAGTGAATTCACATGATAGTTGGTTTGAGGTAATGGGTCATTTCAGTGATTTGTATTGTGGGTTTTGTTCACTTTTGCACTTAATAAAACTTTATTTCCCCTTCTTCACATCTGTGGCTTCCATTTTTGCTGCAGTTTGGCGGAAGTAATATTGTGAATGAGTGTTTTAAGGTCACTTACAGAAACACTGACATATGTATTGGCAAAAGCAGGTTTAATATAAAAGTGAAAGGGTGAAAAAGTTCATTGGCAAGGTTCACTCTACTACTTACTAGATGGCTAAAGCAAACAGACAAAAATCAGACTAAAACCTAAAATCAATCAATCTAACTGCAAAGTCAACCCGAAAATTATGGGAGGCTGGAGGGGGAGTGGGGGGGAAGAAAAGAGTTAGGGTAGCAAAAGGTAAGGATAAAAAGGAATAAGGAAGACCTTCCCATTTAGGCACAAAGTTCAGAGCCACAGCTAAACTGAGCCACAGGCTTGACCAATAGTTTAAGCCTAAATATTTAGCAGCACTAAACAGCACTTAATCGATAGCTTAAGTTAAACAATTTAACAAAGGATTCATATAGAATTTACTACAGCATGACAGTAACTCACTTACAGGCCTAGCTCACAAATTTGAGTACTTAAGGAGAGCAACATTCATAGTACGTTTGCAATAGCATATTCACACTCTCATGCACACAGACCTAGAGAAGCATATATAAGGTATACCTGTGAAAAATGTCCCTCGAATTTGGTGAAGTGCTCACATCAGATGCCTTTGCATCTTCTCAATGGACAAAAAGTTGAGCCTTGAGCAGTGACAGTGTCAGCTCAGGCTCTGTTGTCTTCTGGTGATCCTCCAAGTACAGCAAACTTGAGAGTTCACTGGCTCTGAGAGGGAGGTTGCTGGTTGCAGCCCACTGTGGTCCAGGAGAGCTCAAAGGGTCCTACTTAGGACTGCTATTTATAGGGTTGCAAGAGAGTGGGCTTTAGTCATAGTAATTTTCCATCCTGGCCACAATTTGGGTTGGAAACTTTCTTCAAGAGAGCCTAATCCAGACACTGTTCAAGGCCGAGGCCTACTGAACATTTCTTAGCTCATAGTGTGACCTGAGGGGTGGGGAGGAGAGATGCACCGCCACAAGTAAGTGTCAAAAATCAAGCTTAGGGTATGAAGAAATAGTGCAAGAAAAGGAAGTGTGCAAGCAACGAATGTCTCATTTGTAATTTAGGAAGATTATAACAAAGCTAAATCCAAAAAAGCTATTGAAGTATGTAATTTCCCTGAGGAGGACACAGATGGGATCAGCAAGGAGACAGCGGTTGCAAGCCACCAGTCTTGAAAGTTCTTGTCTCTCTTGCTGTGTACTACAACATAGTAACTGGCTGTGAGAACATGGTCTGTGTCCGAATTTTTTTAGTGTTACTGGTTGACCAAATTCTACCAGACACAATATAGGCTGGAAGCAAAACAGTATCAAAGAAATCTTCTTGTCTACTGATAATTGTAACATAAATGTAGGAAGAATTAGGACTATTGTACATAGTATCATTACTATAGGGTAGTACTGTGTAAGGGCCTGTAACTGCATAAGGTTTGTCAATTAGAGGGTTTTTTCCTACTGGAAGTACTTCTGTTCCTTCATGACCATCTGCATTCTTTACAGAGATTGGAGAGGTAGAACTTGTAAAACAGGAGTAAATTCCCCCTCCTAATCAGCTATGTCACTCCAAATCCAAGCATAAGGACGAATCCTATCAATTCCACCACTTTCCAGATTGTAATGAAAGTAGGAGATTTGAAGAAGGGTTGAAGGACAGAGGGAACATTAAGATTTGCTGGTTATGTTGCAGAGCAACTGAAGATGCCTGCAGAAGCAAGTTGACATCAGTGTGTTTATTGAACTGGAAGTTAAACATAGCTGTTGCAGTCAGCACAAAAATGGAGAGCTCCAATAAGGATGCTCCAACAAGTTCTGGGCACAGAACTATTGTGTGTGCAGGGCAAGGTTAGTGTTCACTGGACACCTCAGACCTTAAGGGAGTGCATAGTTGGTTTATGCAGAATGGTCCAGAATTTTATGTGTCACATCCAGAATTTGGTAGATTGATTCCTTGGGTCATCAAAAATTGTTAGAAAATAGAGATTGACAGTTATGAAGGTAGATGTGCGGGTCTGGCCTGGAAGGTCACTCTAGAACTGTGGTTATATATTGAAGTTGTCCTTTTCTATCTTGATTTCTCAGAGAAAGTAAAAAAAAAGTTGCTTTCTCTTTGGACATAACTATGGTCTGGCTTGCAGACTTTAAGAATGTTTGAAATGTTGCCTTTCATAATGAGATGCTTGTGATGTATTTAAAAAGCATTCAGTGTTTTGCAAAAGAAAATGTGATTGCATTTTTGTGAAACAGTTTTCTAAACTAGAATTAGATGCAGTGTCTGGGTGAAGGAGCAGTTACCAAGCTTTCTGCAGTATCCACAACTTACAGCTTCCTGTAGTTCAGCAATTCAAATTTTCTGAATTTCAGCAAAAGCAGCTGCAGATAGGCCAGAGTAGTATTGTTTTGTTTTGTTTTGTCAGCTAAATATATAAACAAGTCATCACAAGGTTTTGTCTTATATTACATTGTTTGATCTCCCATCTGGCCTCCATGGGTGAGAAATAGTGTGTACACCAGCAAGATATACCACAGTCTAGTGTAATATATTTGTTGCTTGTAACCTATCAAATGCAAAAATAATAGAGTTCAGTACATTGATGCCTTATGGTATTTCTGAAAGATAATTAAATAGATTTATGGGTTATTGCTCTATTGCTTTTGACCACTACCATAACTAAGCCAATTTCCAGTTGTGTGCTGGAGACGTCATTCCACTCTATGGCTACAAAACAGTTTGCTATTCATTGCAGGAAAATTGTAGCTGTTTTAGGGGTTTTGACTATGGTGAAGGAATGCTGTTCCATAAGAGGTTCCAAAATGCTTGGTTGTAATGCTGTAGAAATCTGTCTTTTTAGAAACAGTTGGGCAAATTCACAAGTGACTATGTCTAGTCTTGAAGAGCTGGCAGTATATACCAAGAATTATCTGAATATCACTAGCAAAGGGATTTCTTGAGGACTTCATCAGAAGACCTCATTTCTGGATTCAGGCTTTTCTGGAGACTTGAAAGAAGATATTTGTCTCTCAGCTGTGATAGCAATGTCTCTATTTGTGCATAGTGGCTTAATAAGCAGTACATTAAGCATATTTATTTATGTAATACATAAGGAAGATACTGCCTCTATGGACTAGCGACAAAATTCGTCTACAAGGAAGGAACTCATACACTGGAAATGAAAACTTGTGACAATCTCAGGAGTGTCTCCAGCTTCCAGCATGATGAAGGGAAGACAGATACTAATGAATTGCTTCCAGTGAAGCAAGACCTTGAGACCTGTGAGGCAGAGCCATGAGGATCACCAGGGGAACCATGAAAAGGGATACTAGAAGAGTTTGAATTGCCTAGGTTGGTAAAATGAACAGGGAAAGGAATAGGAGCATTATTACCAAATGCATACAGGAAAAGAAAAGCACTAGAAAGAAGAGTTCTTCAAGCTAAGGAATGATATCCATACAAGGATGTGTCCTTGACTAAATGTATGATGGGCATTAAAGCCATTATAACAGTAAGGTCTCCCGTGAAAGTAATGGAGAAACAACTCTGACCTACTTTTAAGCTGAAGTACAGTAAGTTTTTGAAAGAAAACCAAAAATTCAGCAGTGGTCATCCCTGTCAGGTTTATGTTTCTTGGCTTGCAGTAAGCAGGTTGGACTATCAAGGAAGGCAGGAAGGAATTGTCATGGAATTTGAGGTGCTAGACAGTCTTTTCTAATTAACTGCTAAGGATTGAGAGAGTGAAAAGTTTTTAAAGGCTTGCATGGTGAGAATTTTCTTTGCTCTTTCTTTGTTGGCATGTGGCTATTCACTTATTAGTACATTCAAAGTACCTCTGTGGCTCTAGACATGTTAGTTCCTGATGCCCAAGGCAGAAGGCACTGTAGTGCAGCAAATTTGTGCTAAGTAACACTACCTTCCTTTATTTCACAGAGAATCACCCACAAGCTCCACAAGCCACCCGTGACTGTATGGCATTTCACTGAGTGCTTAAACTAGCACAAAATGGACAGAGGTTCATGGTCAGATATTGTTCAGGCACCTCCTGTAACAGCAGAACCAACACCACTGACCTGGTGTAGAAGGTAATCAGAGTGGAAAATTTCTTACTCACTAGGTGTTAACCATAGCTGGGCAGAGGAGGAGGTGATGTGTAAATGTGTCAAGCCAGAGTAGTGCTAGAATAGTGCCAGAATAGTACCAGAATAGAAAAAAAAAGTAATCCTCCCAGTACTGTAAAACTACACTTCATACACACTGAGATGGTACATTTTTCCCACTTGAGCAGAAGTGAGATGGACAAGGTAAGATAAAGCCTCCAAGCTTGACTTTCCGCAGGGGTGGTGAGGTACAGTTTTCTGGTGCTATAGCATAAAATTTGGTAAATTTTAGCAGAGTGAGAGGGTTAGAGAGTAAAGGGGAGGAGAGGGCGGGGAGAGAGAGGAAGCAGAGAAGATACTTTGGAGTCGTCCTGTACCCTCTTCTTTATACACTTTGTCTAGCAGTCAAAGATAAATATGAACCTTGGAAGTGCAAGTGTGTGAGGCTGCTTTTTTAGCATCTATATTGCTTTTACAAAAGACGAAGGAGTGAATTGGAGCACAGGCTTAGCCAGATATTTGCTACTATTTACAAGATTTTCATCCAATGTTGTAACAAATATGACATACCATACAGACTTCCGGTAGCGTGGCTTTCAAAACTCGATGTGACTGGTGCTTCTGTTGTATTTCTAAGACATATTTCTGATGTAATAGTTGGACTGTTATGCTTAATTTTTTGATTGTGGTAAGCCTTATTACTTGGACACTACAACAATTTATACTTAAAAGAATGAAGTATATTTTGTGTCTTTAAGATGCATCTCTGTGAAAGAACCATTTTTTTCTGATAATCTGGGCTTGAAAGCAGAAGGACCTTGACTTCAGCTGTGTTGCACTCTTTAAGTGAAGAGAAGAACAAAAGTGCTTTTTTTTTTCTAGTCAGACAGGACATTTTCAAATGCTTAATTCTTTATACTGATGTCTTCAGAGATACATTGGAGCCTTTTGTAACTTATAAACCAAACATGTATTTTCTATTGTGGTAAAATATTAAATACATTTTAGGAGACAATCACCAAGCTTGATCATCAGTGGGCTCTGGTCTGCAATAAGCAGAGAGCTAAATACATAGTGGGAGCCAAGAGTACAAATCCTTTATCTCCAAATGCTCAGAACCCAGCAGAATCAAGCGTTAATACTGGTCATTGCATAAAGGAATGTGTACATAGACAGAGGCAACTGTTACACAACAAACAGCCTTTTTTACCTTCTTGTGAAAATAGAGTAATTGACCCAATCTGCAGTAGAGATAGAGAACTTCACACAAGAAAAGAAAAACAAGTCCTAATCTTCTTGGAATAAGTCTGGTGCAGACTGATGGACATATATTTACATATCCTCTATTGGAATAAGGATCATTGGGATCTGAATTGATGGCAAAGTGCTCTCAGATGATTTTATGTACTTTGAGTCACTGTGCAGTCTCTGGCAGGCACTGATCTCATCCGAGCAGGAAGCCTGAAGGAGGGGCTGGATGGTGTGGGACTATGTACGCTGAAGTGCTCTGCCTTCAGGTCCAAGGGGCAGGTCACAGATGGCTCAGATTCATCAGGGCTTCTCTTCCCTCTCTGCCAAGGCTGTGTTTGGGTAACTAATGAGGCTGAGCTAGGAGGACACAGATAGGAGGTAACAGTGCCCCCTTACAGCACCCATTTGCAGTGGGTGTGGAAGGTAGATGGGGACATTAATGGTAAGGAGAACACGCCTCTTACAGTGAATATTATTCTGTATTGGAACACTCTTGTAGATTTCAGGTATTACAGATTTTTGTGAACTGTCTAAGAGCAGCATATGGGAAAAAAAAAGAAACGTTACCCTTTTTAAATGAAGCAAACTAAAAAATCCAACACATTTTTGCACACAATGCAAATAGAAGATTTTAGAACCCAAGAGGCTTTGATCTTTTACTAGAAGGTGTTTCCCATGTTCGTTTTACAAGAAAGTGACCCGGAAATTTTCAACCTAATGCAACTAAACTGAGAAAGGAAGCGATGATGACAGTGAGGTAGAGGAAATTCCTGTAAAGGAAACAGACTCAACACGGTGCACAGCTAGAAGTAACCACAATTCTTATCATGTTGTGTATAGGATGTGCAAGTAAGATTTTGAGATAATTTTTTTTAATTATATGTTTTAGCTTCAGATTTTAGCCCTCCCTACCCCATCTGCTTGAAGGTGAGTTCATTCTATTGCCTTTGAATGTGCATTTTAAAGTAAATTGGCTTTAACTGCTTGGGCAGGCAAACAGTAGTGTCTCAGTAAGTAGCTTCATTAGATATTATTTTCTATTTTGTAGACATGGTAAAGTTTTTTCATCTCCTATGTGGCTATTACTAATCTTAGTCCTAGAATCAGATTATGCTTGCCTTTCCACTGATAAGTCCAATACAAGACACAGGAATTTATAGCTTTGATGGTGAAGTGATTTTCATCAGAATCAGAATTGTATGATGGTATGATTGTGGCATGCCACTCTTTACTAGACTTCAGAGATATCATGAAACTGATTTTGATTTCTTTTGCTTATGTTTTATGTAAATAATTGGAGAAGAAGAGGCTGAAGGGAGACCTCATCACAGTGTACAACTTTCTCATGGGGGGAAGAGAAGGGGCAGGCACTGATCTCTTCAGTGTAGTGACCAGTGACAGGACCCGAGGGAATGGCCTGAAATTGTGTCAGGGGAGGTTCAGGCTGGATATTAAAAAAAGTTTCTTCACCCAGGGGGTGGCTGGGCACTGAAATGGGCTCCACAGGGAAGTGGTCACTGCACCAATCCTGACAGAGTTCAAAAAGGGCTGGGATTTGGACTTGATGATCCTTATGGGTCCCTTCCAACTCAGCTTATTCTGTGATACTGTGAAAACTCAATGAAATAGAAATATACTGTTTTCTTCTAAGAGTCCTTTAGGAGTTGAAACATAGGCAATATAATACAATTCCTATTTTTGTCTCAATTTTTTAGCATAGGAAATTATGAGAAGACCACATTCATTTCCTTTGTGTATACGATACTTCCCAATTAAGTGGCATCCTAAATCCCTAGACTAAGGATATGATAATATGGCTGTGTACATGGCAGGAGAAGGTAGAGAGACTTTTGATAATAAATTGCCTAGAGTATAATACTTTCTTTATCTGGTAGGTACTGACAAAGATAAAATGAGTCCTTGAGTAAACCGAGTCACCAAAACACGTGAGTCCATCCGCAGTGCAAATACACCTGAATGGTGATTGCTCTCTGCTTCTGCTGTGAATTTCCCTGTTCCTGTCAGGCACAATTGCAAGATGATTCTTAATTTCACATCCTACCATACTTTTTAAACATTATAAAAATGCAGATTACAGGATTCTCTAATGAAAGCATTATTGATTAGCAAAAAAAAAAAAGAAAAAAGAAAAAAAAAAAAGGCAGTGGTGTATTTTCCCATGCCTAGCTAAAGACAACAGAAAAATAATAAAGATTGCTAACCAGAGCTGTAACATTCACTAGTCAACCTTCTCTTTGACACTTCTTTCCCATTTGTTGTGACCTTTCTGAGCTTAAAGAGGGTATTGGTTGTATGGCAGCAAATCGGAGAACAAAGATATTATACATCACTGGCACTATTAAATGCTTTGTGAATGGTCACTAGTAGTTTCACTACATGTGGCCTATGTCTCCAGTAACACACAAATTGGAAGCCAGGAAGTAAACGTTTCCACTGCTTATCTTGTGCCAGGTCAGGCACTCTTCAAGTAGCTTCTGATGGCTTAACAGCTTAATGAGTCACCAGAAAGGACCAGGGCTGTCACAGGAGAGAGACTGGACCATTTGCCTGGGGTCAAGGGAGAGCGGACTGTGGAGGGAAGAGAAATAGATCATAAAATCATAGAATAAAATGAGTTGGAAGGGACCGATAAGGTTCATTGAGTCCAACTCCTGGCCCTGCACAGGACACCCCGAGAATTACACCAAGTGCCTGACGGTGTTGTCCAAACACTTGAACTCTGTCAGGCTTTGTGCTGTGACCACTTCCTGGGACCCTGTTCCAGTGCCCAAGACCCTCTGAGTGAAGAACAATTTTCCTGATATCCAATTCAACTTCCCCTGATACAGCTTCATGCTGTCTCCTCAAGTCATGTCATGAGAGTGAAGAGATCAGTGCTTGCCCCTCTGCTTTAGTCAACAGCAACCTATTACATCAGCTCACCTGCTCAAGGGACTACAGCACTGAACCACACAAAAGGTCTTTGGGTCCTGATTGCTGCTGGCACCAGCATGCCTTTGCCATGTGGGCTGTTGGATGACATAACTCGAAACATCATTCTTGGTTTTATACAGAATTAACATGGCTAGAGATGCAGCCTTAATGAATGCCTTGAGCAAGGTCTTCACAGGGATCATAAACCCAGATTTGAGAGTCAGGGTCCATTGATCTTCATGCAGTGGATAAAATAGTTAGATAAACTTATGAGTGCTGGTAGCAAACTCACTTTATTCAGACACACACACAGGTTTGGAGTTTCACGATGATTTTAAAAGATATGTGGAGTGATGACAGTAGCAGCCAACCTGTAACAAAGCACCAGGATGGGGTCAGACAAATGAGTTAACTTACTTCCTGTGGCCTCTGAGCATAAAAATAGATCATTCCGTTCACTTGCAAGGAATAGAGACATTCTGAAGAGAATGGTGACTAAGAGCGCTCCCCTCTACACAAAACAGCTGCCTGGAAAAGTGCAGCGGGGGAGTTCTCAGCACCTCTCTAGCTCAGTGTGCACTGGATGCTCTGTTGATGCTAACCAGTATGAGTAGTGTCTGATTTGCATGAGGTGCCAACAGACAAGGGACTAGCCTTTGCCCAACCTTTTCTGCTTTTCCCTTGGGCTGACTCAGTGCCTCTCTGACAGCATTGCAAATGCAGAGTCACTCTGTGGCCAAAGGAAAGAAAAAAACCCCTTGAGGGCTCAGTTGCACAATGCACAGCTGTGCAAACTGAACATCAGCAAAGTACATGTGGTTTACTCCTGAACCAGGCACTCCAGACATGTCAGTCATAGGTGTTGGATATATTCTTATTAAATACCCAAATTAAGCCGTGGCTGTTGAGTATGCCCACTGGACAGCCTGCAGCTGAGAAGGCTGTGGCATGCAGATCAGACTTCTTAGTAGAAGAGGGAAAACATGACAATATGGTTTGGAGTTTCACCTTGTACAGGGTACTATCATATAGAGGTCTGGATGCAGCTGAGCGCTTTGTGGACCTGCTCCAAATCCCCTGGGTGTTCACAGTCTCAGTTTACAGAGGGCATGCCACAGAGCCGGTCCCTCATGATGCTGTGAGTGTTACCCTGCTAAGCAGGGCTCTGCCAGGGTTGCTCAAGCAGTGCAGAACAGCATTGTGGTGCAAAAGTGAGGCCTGATGCTGCACACCCAGGTAAGCCATGGAGGAGGAGAAGGGGTTTTTAGGTTGCTCTGCTGGCCCTAGTAGACATCCTAATGTCTGTCCATTGTGGCTGGTAACAAAGGCCTGTAGGAGCATGTCTCCTGGGTGAAAGAGAGAACCAAAGACCTGTGCCCACACAGGACATGCTTTGAGGGTTTTACTTCTGCATAGTCTCCAGTCTCATGGGCTCAATGCTGTTTGCAGCTGCAGAACATCTTCAGATTTGGTTTAATCCTAGAGGAATCCAATCAACTCACTTTGGGCCAGCTGACCTTCATGCTACAATGACATTCCACAGATTTTTGGTGCCATTTATGCCTGTCTCAGTCTGTTGCTGATAGTCATCATTAGCTGAAGGCTGATGTTATTTGGCATCTTACCACTCATCTTAGAGAAAATGCTCCTGTCAAAGGAGGAAGGATCTGCATTTCCATTCCAGAGGTGGAGTTCTGCATTGCTCTAGGTATGACTTGGAAATCCATCTCTAAGTAATGCTATGCAAGGTACATTTAGAGAGACTGTTGCATACTCTTGAGTATTATCTATCCTGTATTTCTGTGAAATAGTGTGAGCAGGGAAAGTGCTGCAAACACCATTTTTAAAAAACACAATATGCAGGAAATAGTGTTTGCAAAGTTTTATAGAAGTACATAATGAAATATGCAATTATGTATTTTATTGGACTCTTATTTACAAAAAACCCCCCTTTTCTCTTTTACAGAAAGCAGGATGATTCTTAAAGAAAATGTCTCAGAATATTAACCAAAATTGATAAAGAAAATCATGCTCACTTTGTGCTGGATACTAACACTGTTTGTCAGTGGGGTAGAAGTTAGAGAGATTAACTTGCCAGGTAAGAGTCTGCTCCAGTGATGTTTGGTGTTTGTGGCACTTTCTGGAAACTTAGAAAAGGACATTTTCATTTTTCCTTGCTTTTGTGAGTTTTTCCTGTACATGTCCATGCTTGTGTCAGGCAAATAGCCTTTCTACAAGCTTTTGAAGTATTGGTAATACAATCTATCTTATATTTGATTCAAAAATCAGTTCCTCAATGAAAAGTTCGAATGTAAAGGAGAATTCCTGAGAACCAGATGGAACAAATGAATTGCTTCTGTGACTTAGGTCTCCAGCATCTGGTCCAGGGAGGCAGGGGCTGGGGAGAAGGAAGACAAAAGCAGAATGAGACTGATCTATTAAAGTCTTCCACATACACAATATATCTGGAGGATCTTGATCCAATTTAGTTTGCAGAGAGAAAATGAAACTGTAAAGAGTTTCCCAAGTGGGCAGGTGAGGAACAGATTTCACACCCTCCCTTCTGCTGAAGTGAAATCCTGCTATAATTTCAAGGGTCACAACCGCCTGACTGGCAGGAGGGGCATTAGGATGGCTGACCACACCTTTCAAAATCAAAAAATTCGTTTAACTTTAGGGACAGTTACCGAAACATGGGAGGACGAATATTTAAAAGCAGTGAGACAATGATGTTTGTCCATCTTACATGACAATCTTATATGCCCAATAAACAGGGCATGTGGTGGGCAGGATCTGCTTCTTCAGGCTTATGTCAGTCCCTTCTCCATTAATATGAGATCTAAAAGAGCTGCATCTGCTCTTCTACAAAGCTGAGGTTTAGCAGGTTAGCACCCATGCAAAAGTCTACACATCACAAAAAACCTTCACATTAATCTTTTGAAAAAAGGCCTAACAAACCATTGGAAGCATTTGAATAAATTTTCAAGATCATTGGCAAACTGTATATTTAAGAAAACCTATTTTCTGTTAGTCCATCTTCTGATCACATAAAGGGATATTTAACTAAAGAAAGCTAAAATTCTATTTTTGTAGTGTTCCGAATTTTTATTATTCACTTTTTCACCATGACTCTGCATTCTTTCAGATGGTATTGATATCTTCCCATCCTGCTTTTCAGGATGTTCCCATGTTGAACCTCAAATATGGTATCGTGCAATTAATGGTGAGGAGTTTGTTCTACAATGTGCTTTACCAGATAGACATGCTATCAACATTTATAACAACTCACTTCTAAATCAACACAAGGTGAAATGGTTCTGGCATCAGAAGGATAAAGAGATGCTGAGGGCTATCAAGGAAAGCTCAAACCTGGCTTTCCAAGGGGATGCACTTTGGTTTAAACCAATAAGGGACAGTGCTTCTGGAGTGTACATCTGTAGGATGTGGTAAGTAATGGAGCAAAAGGGTAAGTGATGGATTAATGGAGCAAAAGGTTTCTATTTCTATAGAAGAATTATTGGTTTGGTTTGTGTGTTAAATGTTTAACTTATTTTTCTTTTCTTTTCTTTTTTTTTTTTTTTTTTACATCACTCAGGGGAAAAATCCCATGCCTCAAAATTGTTTTGCATGTTCAAACAAAAAAGGCAGCAAAATGTTCAGGTTATGACACAAATATGCTATATCTGCTTGCTGGCAGTGGGAATTCTATAACCTGTCCTGGGACAAAATGTTACAGCCACATAAAAAAGCCAGATGTAAAATGGTACAAGGTAAGAGTCAGTCCACTGAGTGTTGAAAATAGCTGAGTGGAGGTGAAGCTTCAGGTCTAACTAATGTCCATGTGCCATAGTTCTTGAACCCTTCTTTGGCAGGCAATGCAGCCTGAGAAATTCAACCCAAAAGTAGAATCTTGAATTGATACATATCAAGTATTCAAGGAAGAGTTCTGAAGAAATTTGCCATATCCAAAATATTATTCTGTGAAACAGAAGCCAAGAATTCTTTCTCTTCGGCTAAGAAATTGAAGCAATTGAGAGTTAAAATAAGTTCTTTAAAAAACTGACATGATTGAAATGTAACATTTTAAGTTTTGTTTTGACATTTCAAATTTTGAAACTATCAAATATACCAAAGAAAAACTGGCTTTTTTAGACACAAAATTATTTGAAGATTAA
The DNA here is from genome assembly GCA_013397775.1 of Eulacestoma nigropectus. Taxonomy (NCBI): domain Eukaryota; kingdom Metazoa; phylum Chordata; class Aves; order Passeriformes; genus Eulacestoma; species Eulacestoma nigropectus. The sequence goes on from VZTE01004594.1 coordinate 35,349, forward strand.
TGTTTCAAATTGCTCTTTCCAAGACTCCTGTTTTTAATGAAACACTATTCCACCGAGCCACTACTGACTTAGTGTTTGTAAGGAGGGTAATAAAACTTCTAAACTTGTATAAATGAAAAAGGAAAATGACTAGAATTTGAAATGGTGCATTTTCCTACCTGGTATTTTTTACATTATTTATTCTTTCAAGCAGAATTATGATCTAGTCGAAGTTACTCTGCATTTGCTTTCAAATTTTAAATGAGGTATATCTTTACCTACATCTTGATCTGAAGCCCACTGAAGTTAAGGAGCTTCTTCCAATTTGTGTTATTGCATTTTTTCAGGAACTTGATTTAAGGAAAATTCTTACTGGTCTCAGTGGAATATGAAAATATTAAGCTGAAAAATAGGGGTGCTTTTAAAAAACAGACCATTTTCATGCTTCTAAAAGTAGTGACAGTGTTCTCAATCTCAGACAATCCAAACTCGTGATTTCCTTCTCATAAAATAAAATATTGAAAATATTTTCAAAATAATTTCTTTACAAAATAAAAAATACCCAGTGCATCAAAAAAGTGAACCTTTTTGTTGGTTTTTAGTAATAGGAGTTTAATTTAGATTATCTTCATGATTTCATGGTTTCGCATCAACCATAAATTTTAAATAATTTTTAAAAAGTCAAGGGTATTCACATATTTTTTAGCATGACTGAAAAGTGTCCTCAGACTCCTAATACATCCCTTTTTGGGCTTCAGTGGAAAGAATTTGGTTTAGCCCTACTGCCATGAAAATCCTGTCCAAATATATAAAAATATAATTTAATAACAGCAACAACAGCATGATAAAAAAGACTTTAATTGTTTGGCATTCTTTTCTTTTCATTAGGATGGTCACCAGATAAAACATAGGAAAAGCAGACCAAGCCTAAAGCTTAAGCAGAATGAAATCTACTTGAATCCAACCTATGACAAAGATGCTGGAATATACATGTGTGATTACACTCTGTCTGACAACACTACCAACTGGACAGTGAGAACAGCAGTAACAGTAGAAGTGATCGGTGAGTAATATAATAACTCAGAATAAAGTACCTGAAGTAAAGTATGTTTTCTTTATTGTTTGTTTATGTCTTTTGTTCAGGCTCTTGTTCTGAAAAACCCATAAACTGAATTAGCTATAAGGTCATTAAAATTCTCTTCCAAGTATTCTGAGGACATCTAGGGACACTGACTAGAACATCCAATAGTAATAGCAGTAATAACATGTAGCATACAACACTGATTTTCAAGATCTAATTCTGCCTTGGATTTATTGTAGTTCTTAACATTGGGGATCAAGTCCACAAAGGATTTAGATCTCTTGATCTGAGAGTAGAATTCATGAAACTCCAGCTGGTGCCAATGTTCTTTATGTACAGTGTGAGGAGTGTTAGGAACATGTTTGCATACTAGGAAGAAGGATTGCAAATCCTGCATTGGAAATGTGGGCAAAAGCAGTGTATCTCAATCCTACCCATCTCCCTGAAGTAGAGGATTATGTGAAATTATGAGTTAAGTAAAATACTGTTCCTTGCGGCATGGGTGAAACCTTCATTTTTTCCACTTGACAGTGACAGGGAAGGTGATATTGGTAGGATCACTGCCTCTCTTGCATGTAATTTTTTAGCAGCAGAGTTAATAGGAGAGCTGCGAGCAATCTAACAAACAAGCCATTTGTTGTTGCACATGCTCTTTGGGGGAAAACATCACTGCCTGCACAACCTGTTCTTTCAGGCTTTGTATGTATTACTGAAGAGATCTGGCTAGAACTCTATGGCACAGTGATACGACATGGTCTTATATTCTCCTACAAACCATGGTAACCTTCCCTCTAATATTTACTGTCTCCAGTTGTTCTTCAGGCAAAATCCAGATATTGCCTTGGCAGAGTGTTTCGGGACATCAATGCAGTGCCAGGGAGCATGCTATCGGCTCAGGTTCAGTACTGGGGGAGACTGCTTGATTTGTCAAAGGAGTGATGTGGCAATGCTTTTCTCCAGATGTCTATGGTTGAGTGCTGTAAGACTTTGCAGTCACCCCAGTCAATCACAGTTCCCATAGGAAAAGTATATATCTATATCCTGAACTGTATGGATGCAGTACAGCTGTTTCTGTATGAAAACAGCACAGGACTAGTCCTCAGTATCCGGGTGGAAAGTGGGCCACTCCGTAAAAGGAAGAACAAGATTTAGGGGGCTAAAGAAAGGTGTCAAGTGAGGCAACCTGGTTTTATGGTCTAGCGTAGAAAGACTCCTTTGAATTTCTGTGGTCTCATGAGGACAGCACTTCTCTGAAATATGTGATCCTTTTTTTTTTTTTTTTCCCCAGGTATTTTAAGCATTTGGTTCTAATAATTCAAGGGAAAAATGTATCCATCCCATCAGGACAGGAAAGCATGTCTCACCGACCTGTGAGAGCTCTGTGTGGTGGCTTCAAATACCTGATGCTCTTTGGCTCTTCCTTCTGCCTATAGTCCCACAATATTCTCCAGGCAGGCTTGGATTAAATAAAAGCTCTGCTTTTATTCTGATCTGACTGAACCTGAGCTGACACATTGTCCTTCTCAGTTCTTTTCCCTCACTTCATAGCACAGTGAGAAAAACGCTTGAAAGGTGCTATATGCACATATACTACCCCAGAACCTTGCAGACTGAGGGGAGACCTCCTTGCAGTTACAACTTCCTTGTCAGGGCGAGAGGAGGGGCAGGCACTGATCTCTTCTCTCTGGTGACCAGTGACAGGACCCGAGGGAATGGCCTGAAGTTGTGTCTGGGGATATTAAAAATAGTTATGTTGGATATTAAAAAAAGGTTCTTCACCCAGAGGGTGGTTGGGCACTGGAACAGGGTCCCCAGGAAGTGGTCACAGCACAAAGCCTGACAGAGTTCAAGAAGTATTTGAACAACACTCTCAGGCACATGGTGTGACTCTTGGGGATGGTTCTGTGCAGGGCCAGGAGTTGGACTCGATCCTGTGGGTCCCTTCCAACTCAGCTTATTCTGTGATTCTGTGATACATTTCTCTGCTGTGGCTTGGTAAAAAAAGAAAAAAAGAAAAAAAAGAAAAAAAAAAAGCATTGTGTGGCACCATTTCCTGCAGTATGGGACTTTCCTAGAATATCAGAGCTGTGGGTTTTATGGTATAACCAGTGGGTGTCATTATCTGTGCCCTTTGGCAGCCTGAGTTTTGAAAACAACATGGCTATTTTGGTGTAAGTATCTGTGCATGTGAATGAGGTATGTGTGTGCTGTTTGTGCTTACTGGGTATGGAGAGGCTTGGCAGGGTACTCGTATGAGGACTGCACCCTTCAGGGGGTTTTTCAAGGGAAGTTCCTAATTTTTGGATCCTAAATAATCTTAAATGCAGGCTAGATGCTGAGCTTCTCAGCTCATGTAAGAGGACAATCCCTCAGAGTAAATGAGATAGCAGGTGTTTAAGTAGCTACACAAGTTTTGTTGAAACTCTCTTATCTGTGCACTCTCAGATACCTCAAGAACTTTAAATCATTCTCTTAGACTTAAGTGTCCAAATTCCACCTAAAACTTGAAAAATTAAATTGTAAGCTATTTTCTTTGGTCCTCTACACTGACCATAACTTTATCCTTAATGATATTCTTGTTAATTGCAGCAAAAACCACTATCCATCCGCCAAACCTTTTGTATCCCAATGGTGTTGTGATCCTCGAAGCTGAGCTTGGTAAGTTTCAATTCCTCACCTAAAAGCAAATGAAAACATTTAAATCAGGGATAAATAATGATAGATCTTGATAAAGCAAATCAACTTTGCTTTCTAAGCTATTTAAGAGGACAATATTCTGGTGACCTGCAGGCAAAGGTTTTTTTGTTAATTTGTTCCAGGCAAGCCGCTTGAATTGGAATGCCGTGTGCAGTTTGGGTTTGAAACAGTTTCTCCAATGAGGGTAACATGGAAACGAAACAGTGAAGAGAATATAAATGAAAAATTGAATCAGGAAACAAGGTGAGAAAACCGACCCCTCCTCCCCCTTCCTGCCCCAGTAACCTAGTTACTACCACCACAAGCAACTGTAAAAGTCCTTCTATTACAACTTTACTGAATACATTTAATTGAAAGAAACTTAGAAGGCTCTTTTCTTTCCCCTAGTAATGTGTATGTCCATGACCATGTAACAGGCATGTGACCTTCACATACAAAAGCACATATTGATGGCCATAAAATCAAGGACTCAAACTCTGCACAATCTTAGCTCTTCTTCTTAAAGCTTTAGCTCATAGACAGCTTCAACATGAAGGGTTCCTGGTTGCCTGTCCCTGCATCAGTTGTTTTCAAGTGTTCTTGTTTTCAAGTTTTCTTGAAAGCATGGTCTCTGTTGTGTCTTGCTAGCAATTCACACAATCTGTCTTTGGAAGCTGTCTCTGAGTGGGGAATAAATCAGATCAGCCAAACAGCACTGTGGACATTGGAAGGAGTTTCTGTGTCTCAGACATTGGGGTGTGTTTACATACTAGGTCTGAGAACTTGCAGCACTGAATTTCAGGACACTGAATTTTGGGACTCTTCCCTGGTAAGAATTAACCAGCCTCTGCGGAGAAGAAACACATAAGGGAAAGGTTTCCTGTGACCTGGGGACAACCCCTATAGTCCCTAAGCTTCCCTTTCCTTCCTGTTCTCATTCATTTACTCAGTATTCAACTTGGGCAAGCAACAGAGTAGAGGCAACACAGATAAGTGCATCTTTTACTACACACCCCTGACTCAACTGTATGGGTAAATTTTCTGTATACTGGGGGAAGCAAAAGCCCTGCTGTCACTGCTAAAATCAAGTTCATAATAGGAGTCATATGGGAAAAAAAAAAGAATGATGATATCACACACACACATGCACACAATCATGAGGTAGACTGGAAATTGGATTTCCTAACTTTAGAATGTTTAGATTTGGAATATTCTTCTTAAAAAGTTTTTAACTTTTTCATGAGTAGAGTTTCTGTTTATTTTTTAAAAATACAAATAAATGAAACATCCTCAACAGACTTTGAATCCTTGCCCTTGCTTACTCCTATGCATCTTGAGGTAACGAGGAAGGGCCATGGGATACTGTCATTTTGCAGTGGCCCGATGTGAGATGCCTTTTAGGATGACCCAGAGATGCTTGTGCTTGTAGCTTTCAAAGAGGAACACTGAAACTCAGAAACCCTGGGTATTCTGGAGTGATTGCAGGCACAGATCTGTTACCCATATCCTTCACTCAACCCTGAAAGGATTCCTCTGTTACATCTTCAATTCTTATACTTCTATCCCTTCTATCCCTCTTATTCCGTTTGCCTATCCTGTCCTTGGGCTTTTTACCCCTGTGCAAGAGGCTGTGCTGCTCGGTCTTTTTGCCCAGCTAGTTCTCTCTTGGGGCTCCTTTTTGAAGTTTCATTTCTCTGCATTTCTGCTGGGCGAATATTTTACACCTTAGAAAACCATGAGTAATCTTATAGAAGTAAAGGGGACTATATATTGAAAACTAGGCAAATGGTAAATATTTTGCTGAGTAGACGAACTAAGAATAAACCTTTCAGTATTCAGGCCTATCAAAGTATTTTCTTACAGTGTTAGTTAGTATTTTCTTACTGTGTATAAACCAAAAGGAGGTTCCAAACCTGAATATTGCATCACTATTCAAGAAAAGTTCAAGATGAATGTTAAGAAGTTACAAGCTCCTCTATTTCTGTGTGTAAGACATTGGGAGATTGTGGGAATGAATAGAAAAGGTATTATGCTAATACACGTTTTTCTCTCTAGTGCCTATCCAAAAGGTTTGAAGGGGCACACACTCCTCCATGTTGCAACTTTGAAAGAAGTTACTGAAAAGGACCTCAGAAGCAACTTCACGTGCTTTGCTGAGAATTCAGTGGGAAATGCCACTGCTGTGATCCAGCTGAAAAGAAAGCAGAGAGGTAAAGATATCAATTTTCCCCTGAAGACACTATTTTCCCCTGAAGACACATTTTGATTTACTCTATTGCTACTAATTAATTCCCCATTCACATTGGCTTTTAGCCAGTTGCAGAAGTTTCTTGAACCTGGGTGGGAAAATTTTGATTTGTCAGATGTCTTGAAAGCCACAGTATTTTGAGGATTACTTAGAAGGATAGAGCTACCTGGGGACTTACTGCAGGCGGATGAGCCAAGTGGAAGCTGGAGAGTAACTGTAAGGAAGAAGAGGAGAGTAGCATCTCTGAACATTAATAGGCAATCTACTAAACTGGAGCAGAGAGGCTGCTGAAAGCAACATTATTCCCTGATTTTCATAGGACATTTCTGTTCATTTTCCCAGTCCTTAGCATGCATGTTTCTGAGAAGTTACCATAACTGATAGGAATGTGGCTGCCTTTCAAGGCCAAAACCAGAGTCAGTGTGGAAATTAAAGTGTTGAACCATAGTTCACAGTGGAGATTCATCACTGGAGTGGCACTGGAAGCTTCCAGCGGGGCATTGTGTGCAGCTATGCCTGTTCTGATGTAGCTTTTCCATCTCAACCGATGACTATTTTCAGCATTGCTGAGTGTACCAGAGACTGTTTTCTCTGTACCTTCTGTTATAGATCGGCTTTTCATACCACCAAAGAGATGCCATGCAAAAAAGGTCACTGATGGTAGACTGAAATTCTATGTTAAAGTTTGTGGCTACATGAAATCTTGACTTCCCTAAATTTTGCCAGTGGAATAAGAAAAAAGATTGTGAGATGGCTTGTCCCCATTTCTGGACTGAGTTTTTTATCTAAATGTCAGTATTATTTTGGAATCCCAAGTTATGATAGAGTCTTTTCTTTCTGCAGTGTTGTTCCTGTACATACTATGCAGTGCCATTTCTACTCTATTTGCATTTGTTTTGTGCACTGCCTTTATTTACCAGCACTGGATTGAAATAGTGCTGATGTATCGAAGTTATCTGGTCCACAACAAAAGCACAGAAGGTAAGAAACCTTGTATAATATTAATTTTCTCCAGTTTTTCTACTGCCTTTTGCCATGTGGGATAATCTGGTATGAATTACTCATTTAATTATGTTCTCTTGATGACCCTGTTCTCTTTGAGCCAATACAAAGACTGTTAAACCTTGCAAGATGCTCAGTGAATGCAGATGGAAAAAAAGAAAGATAGTGTGAAAGAAATACCTAACACCAACTGAAATGTCAGTTAGACTTTTACCCTAATTTACCCATAGAAGATTAGAGTAGGATGTTGAATTTTGGCAGTCCATTTGCAGGGAATAATTTAGCATCTCCAACATTTCAAAATCGTTCTCTGAAAACGTTCAACAAAACTTTTGGACAAAAATGAAACAACCTTGCATAATAAAGTGAAGGACTCCAGAGTCTATTGTATTTTTCACCTGAAGCCAAAAAATTTCTCAGAAGAATAAACAAAAGAGAGAAATAAGACGATAAAGAGCACCAACTGCGAAGTGACTATTTGGGAAATATTCATATTTCCTTCTAAATACTTTGGAAACAACTTGACATTTGCACCCGAGTTATTCACTTTTGACTTTTCAAGTCTCTGTAGTAGCATTGCCCCATCATCTCAGCTAAAACAGGCCTCTGAAATAGTAGACAGTGTAAAAATGTACCAGGAATCACTATGACTACTTCAAAGAACTTAATGTACAATTTTCTTACATGGGTTGAAAGAATTTTGATAGTTTGTGCCTGAGAAAAATTTTCTAAAAATTCTTGCATCTTGATGTGGTTTGAGATAGAGGGGTCTGAGTCTGCTTTTGTGTTTGCATATGTACCTTACACCTGAGTGTGGAACAACAGTATCTAGATACCTGTAAGTACATACACAATTCGAAAATTAACTGCCCTTTTGGAAAACATTTTTGTGAGCCCTAAAGCATTTGGCAAAAGCAATTTGGGAAATCACTCAAAATTTCCTCTCTATTTGGTAACAAAGTGATTTAAGGACCTGTGGAAAGTCCCCTTAGAGCACATCCTGCATGTCAGTAGGACAGAGACAGACCTGCCAAGGCTGGTGCATTGAAGTTGAAGACACTGTTGAGTTCCACCGTGGCAGTCCCTGTCCCCTGCCTGCACAGTCTCGTGTACCTCATGCACACAGCACCATTTGCAGTGTGGGGCTATAAGGGGTGTGCAGACCAGCCGTGCATACTCAGATAGTTTTCTGTCCAAGGAAAATGTGTTCTCACCTGCAGGATCACGTCCTTCTCACTTCATGTGGATGCATATCAAGTCACCTGAGGTCTGAGAGGGCTTGCTCATAGAGCAGTAAAGCAGCAGTTATGACTTGATTTTGCCGTTTCTTCCTTTCTATAATTTCTTCTCTCATGTCCCTCTCATTACAGAATCAGAGAACTGAAGAATCCTCCAAGATTGGAAGGTACCCCTGGGCACCTGCTCAGAGCAGAGCCAACCTAGATCAGGTTGTGCAGGACCTTGTGGACAGAGAAAGCACAACCCCTCTGGGGTTAATTGGCCTCCTTAGCCAATTAAGATATATATCTTAAAATTCCTGCCTTCTCTCCTACAAGGAGAAAAAAATAATGCAGGAGATTTGATACTAACATTTATAGACCATGTATGCCATCAATTTGCCTAAGTCAGGTATTCTTCATTTCCTACACTTTCAGCATCTTAAATACAGTACCAAATGTTCCTCAACTTGTAATTGTCCTGTACAGTTATGTGAAAAAATGGTTTAATAGTGCTTATTTTGTATTTGTTTTTAACTTGCTATTGTAATAGTAATATTATAAAGGCATGTGTTAGTGATTGTTGTCTAATAAGATTGCAGTGACCTCTGTGGGTGAAATGAGGAATACCTGGCTTGTAGTGCAATTTATTGTCATTTAAAATCTGTTTTCAAAGGAGCTTCAATGTAGGGTATAGATGAATTGAAGTTCATGTAAACCAATCTAGTGACCCTCTGCCCTGCCTTTAATTCCCACATTAGTCCTGTGTGCCTACTGGTGGTGATTCACTCTTTTGGGCCTAAATTGGATAAACTTGGCAGAAAAATAACTCAGTAAAAGACAGTGAGTAGCCAGCAAAGTGAATCATCTCCCTCTATTATCACACAAGCTTCAGCACCAGTAGAAGGATGTGATTGAAAGCGTGTCCAGGAGCAGAGGGAAGGAGCAGAGATGCAACGTGTTGCCTGATCACATTCTTGGCCTCCAAACCTAATCTGCACACCTCTGTTTTGTTTTGTTTTGATGACATACTTTCTGCTATGTGCTGGTTCCGAATTTGAGTGTTCAGTCCCAGTTCATCCACGTTAGTTTTCTGTATTTGCTTTACATATGGGCTCTTGTAGATCCTGTGGGAACTTGGTGGCTCTAGATCATGTCTGTGATCCTAATCTTACATCTAGGGATAGAAATCAGGGGGTTAACACCAAGGCATGTGAGTCATGATACTCAGCACTTAGGCATCTGTGCTGGGTGCCGGTGTCTCAGTTCCCAAGCAGGGAAGGTGAAGTCAATATGGTGAAATCTGGAGAGCCTCTCAGCTCACCCTGCAACAGCACCCTGCAGTGGGACTCTGCTCTACACAGGGGACTTTCTTTCTGGTTTCTATTCATTATATTGTCATGTGAGACAATTCAGCTAATTGAACATAGGTTCAATGGGCTGCCTGAGGATGTCCTGCCATTCCAAAAGACTTGAGTCTCCAATACTTCCGCTGTCAGATCTAGCAGTCTTAGGACACCTTAAATGGCCTCAAGTAACTGGGAAACTGGACTGAGTCTGCTGTGCCTTTTGCTTTCACCAGAAATTCTTTTCTTTTATGTTCCTTCTTCCTCAAGCGTAGTTCAAATTTTATTCAGTGAATAGATACGATTTGCTTTTGCCTTGTAGTTAAGAATGGGCCTAACTCAGGACATTGGTTCCAGGGTAATCAAAGCTAAGAAAAATTCTTTATCTATGTTTCATCTGCATACAAACATTCTTTTAACGAGACTTAAAGTTCAATAAATGGTCAGTCCTTGGTGTCTGAGCTGATATTTCGATCAGATTTAGTCACTGCTCCTAACACAAGTCTCTCTATTTACAAACATAACAGTGTATGAAAACAGCATAACTTTTGTAAGCAGCTAATATTTAAGAACATTTTTCCTTTAAGATTCATTATGTTTTAAAAGAAGATTGGCCATTGACAAGACTTTTTTTTTGAATCAGCATTTGGGCAAATGAGAGAAAAGATTGTGAAACATTCCCTACCACACGGCTTTTGCCTGGAAGTGACCAGATCTTTAAACTACCTTTCACTAAACATCAGTACCTTCCTTTTTTGCTTTGGTAGCATATGTCTACAAAATTTGCAAGACAATGAGGAGCAAGGTTGTCTTTGGTGATTGGATAGCTATAATCCATGAACAGGTCATAATTTTAGGTTCGTAATGTGCCTACTTAAATAGATATAAATGGAAACCAAGCATTAAGAAACAAGCTGAATGCTTCAGCCAAACTTGTTAATGTATAGAGTGTTATTTATTTATTTATTTATTTGTTTGTTTGTTTATTTTAGATGGCAAGGAATTTGATGCATTTGTGTCCTATGCAAAACTAAACTCTTCTGAAAGTGACTCTGCTTTAATTAGTGAGGAAAAATTTGCCCTGGATCTTCTTCCAGATATGCTAGAAAATAAATATGGGTACAAGTTATGTATTCTCGAAAGAGATATTCTTCCGGGAGGAGGTAAGGTCCCTGGAGATGGTAGAAAATCTTCAGTTTTTATAAAATTGCGTTTCAATTTCCAGAAAAACCTTATGCACCAGAGCAACAAATTGTATAATTTGGTAGTGGAATTTATATTCAAATCCCATAATGTTTTGATCTTTGTATCTTGTCCCTGTGGCTGAGGCATACATACTTTGGAGTGAGGTCACTGTGAGCTACTAGGCTGAGATGAAATTTCTTGTACAAGAATTTCTTTGCAAGCAAACTGTTCTCTGGAAAGAAGACCTCAAATATTTCAGTTGTTACTTTCTAAGCAAATTTGATCAGTGCCACCTGCAGTAATTAGAAAGCCCTGTGTATCTGTTCCTGGGAGAGATAAAGACAAGTCCAAGTGTCCCTTGAGACCCTGTTTAAGTGTGTTGAGGTGTCAGATGTGCCCTTCATGTCCTGAGCAGAAAGTTGTGTTCTTCAGTTGTATGAGAACAGCCATGATACCCTCTGATAGCAAACACATTTCTAGAGGTTATGTGATTGCTCAGCATTCCTAATCTTGGCTTTCCTTATTTCTGAGTTTTAACTGTTGATAAAGGAACTGATAAGATAAAAACTCCATTGTAGAATGCAGTAACTCTCACCATTTTCTCTCCAGCATACACAGATGAAGTTGTAACAGCTATTAAACAAAGCAGACGGGTAATAATTGTTTTGAGCCCAGCCTACGTCAGTGGACCAAGCATCTTTGAACTGCAGGCAGCGGTGAACTGTGCATTGGAAGATAAAAGGATCAAACTAGTATTAATAAAGTTCCAGGATTTCCAAGAGCCGGATAATTTGCCTCCAGAAGTGAAGAAAGCACTTCGTATTTTACCAGTTGTTACCTGGAAGTCTTCCATTTCTGCTGCTCCACACAAGAAGTTCTGGAAATACATGCATTACCACATGCCAATGAAAACTACTAAGAGGTTGGGAAATTGCAGCCTGAAGGGCTTATCCCAAAGGTTATTCAGACTGGTATATCGATAGAAGAAATTTCACAGGGGGATGACATCAGGATCAGGAATGGTAACATGATTGTCAAAGACCTTTTCTATATTGTCTGACCTCTGTCAACTGTCACTACAGCCATCAATAGCTCCCTCCAAAACAGTCAGGAGGACTGCAGTGTGACAGTGCACAGCAAAACTGTGCCACTGCACACAGCTCTAAATGTGAGCTATCATTCATAAATTAATATTTTATTACAATTTTTATTATATTTATTATACCATTTTGCTCTGATTTTGAGACATATAATGTTCTTTGCACTGTATTTCTTTCTGGAATATTTTTACACTTGTTTTCTAGAAAAAGATTGAAGAAAGGGAACTCAAGAGAAAGATTGCAGTTTAATTTTCTGATGCAGTCCAGTGGGACATATCCAAATTTTTCAAACGAGTTACCTCCTCCAGTGTGAACACCAAGAAAATACCGTGGGACACTGCTACAACTGGGTATGCGAAAGGGATTCAGAAAAGAAGGACCACTGCGTAGGCTTATCCCAGGCATCTCCATTCTTCCTTCAATGAGAGGAAGAATTTTACCAGTTGTGAAACATTTCACACTCAGGGACACCTGCACCTGATCATTGCTGACCCTGTCTGGTGCTGGTCACTCAATGCCCACTGAACATGTTGGCATTATAGGTGTGTTGCAGGTGTAAATCAAAGCCCTGGTTGTCACAGCTACTAGACTTCCAGGTCTAGTAGACTTCAAAGTCTTTCCTTTGCAGTCTTCTGGCTGACAACTCTCCAGAGTTCATATCACTTACTCTCAAACCATCTTGCAGTCTGTGTGGGTATGTCTGCATCCGAGTGAAATGCAATGGTCAGTATTAAGCAATCTGAGGAGTATAGCCACTGCTCTGTTGTTCATTTGGCCTTCAAGTTAACAAGTTCTTGTTTTATAATGCTAACTGATATCTCATCTGCCGGATTCCTTGTTGGAAAGGGATTTCAAGAAACCCTGCTGTTAACAGTATCTGTATACTGGAAAAAAGAACTCTTCTGCAAGCAGGCTGAGCATTATCTACCTAATGCTATATTGGGTTCAAAGCTTTCGTGGGAGGACTGATGGTGCTGTGAGGCTGACAGAAGATAGTTCTTCATGTAGAAGCAGAACATTAAAGGGCATCACTGACTGTACCACAGAAATATTGACATTGCAGTTGCACCTGTATTGGAGATTCAGTTCAGATCATTACAATTTTGATGCAAATCTCCCAGTTGTCACCACACGTTGCCTTTTGTTTTGCGTTATAGAGCATCACATTTGCACACACTGGATCCCTTCCGCAGAAAGTCAAGTGGAAGATATTCTCAATCCATGAAGGGACATTCAGTCTGTGAGATCAGTTGGTCTGAAGGAATCTCCTCCCAAGCACATGCAGTGTGGTTGTAGGGTTCTCAGAACTACTTGTTTTGGGGTATGACATCTGTTCTCACTGTCTGCACTATCTGCACTGCCTTCTAACACAATTGAATCATTACTGAATTTGAGTATTTTGAATAATTTGTCAGTAAAATAAATACACTCAGTTCTAATGCAAGTAATACAGGCTTTAGAAACTTCTAATCAACAGCACTATGTTTGTACACTCTGTTATCCTTACACTAAACATGGTAGTTTTTGTGGAGGAGAGAAGATGCTGGCCTTTTTAAAAAATGATCCTTAAGAGCAGTTGGAGGAGTATAATGTGTCTGCCCAGTAAACACCTTACTGGTATGAATAAAACAAATGCCAAATACAAGACAACTCAAGATCCAATTTTAGGTAGGTGGTGTGACTCAGACCTTCCTCTTTATGTTGATATTACCTGCTAAATTACGTACACGTTTAAGAGAGGGAGTCCCATTCCAAAAGAGGCTGTAATTTGCGGAGTTCCCCACCAGATGTCCCTACTGCGAGCCCTGCACAGTCCCTTTATTTACACACCGAGTAGTTTTGTTACCAGGTGCGACAGGACCAGTGCGTAGTGCCAAGTGTGGTGCCCGAGGTGCCAGCTGAGCAGGGGAGGCAGCCGGGGAGCGAGGGCAAGAGAGGCAGGCACGAAGCAGGCTCTCCTGACTGCCCAGGCTGCCACCACCTCTCCCAGCTGATGCTATTCCCTCGTACTGTGCTTGCTGCCTGAACGGTGACCATTGAAAGTTTTTTGTTTTGTTTGTTTGGGTTTTTTTT